>JAVJIF010017463.1:0-75222 GCA_038442645.1 Agave tequilana
CTTGCGTGTTGGTACTACAGTGATGCTGAGGCGCGGCCTTCAAGCTCTTTGTCTTGGCCATTGCAGTGAAGTTGAGACGCATGCTTCGAGCTGTGCGTCTTGGCCATTGCAATGATGCTGAGATGCGGGTTTCAACCCTTACGTCTTGGTACTAAATGAGTGACTATGATTAGCCTCGCGTTTGGAATATAGACTTTACTTTCTAATGACTTGTCCTCAGTGTTTTTTAGACAATCTACAGAACCCCCTTCAAATTTTTTAAAACTCCGTGGTTGACTGGGACGGCTTTCAAAATACTTTAGATTTTTCTTCTAGCAGCAATGCTCTCAAGACTGGACTAGCAATCTTCTAAGATATCTTGAGCTTCATCATGTCTGAATTTTGGTCTTCGTGAGTGTACTGTTAAACTCTTTGAAGCCACCAAAAATGATCATTGTGAGTGTCTGGATACGCAGTCCGGACCTCCTCGGTGCTCCGAGCTGATTGTTGGTGTACTATTGAATAAGGAGAAATAGTCATCTGCTTTCGCCAGTGTACTGTTGAACTGATTGCAGAAGTAAAGACTGAACGCAGGCCTTGTAGACGCAAATGTCATGTTGCCTTAGAGACGCGGATCTCGTATGAAGTAGAAATGTGACTCTCAATCATCGGTGAGATGCGAACATCAAAGTGGAGACGTAGCTCTCACTTGGTTAAAGTAACACAGACTGTAAGGTGGAGACGCGGACCTCTTTTTGCTGGGAAGACGCAGCCCTCATAACGTGACCCTCGACTATTGTGGAAATACAGTCCTTAATCATTTATTGAGATGCGGCTATGAGTTATAGAGAGGAAACTCAGGCAGCACTTAGTTGTGTGTGAGACGCAGCTCTGACTTGTAGGGAGACGAACGCAACTCTGATTGATTTTTTTTTAGAGGAACGCGGCTCTGAATGGTTGAGATGACGAGGCTCTGATCTGTTGAGAGACACGCGACTCTGAATTGTTGAGAGGACGTGGCCTGAACTTTTGAGAGAAATGCGGCCCTGAACTGTTGATGGAAATGCAGCTCTGAATTGTTGAGAGAAACATGGCTCTGAATTATTGAGAGACGCAACCCTGATCTATGTAAAAACGCAGGCTTGCATTCTTCAATTTGATGGAGGGGACGCAGCCTTTAGGCTTATGAAGAGACGCGGACTTCAGAACCCGGCCTTTGAAGCATCACATGCAGTTGATGAGAAGATCTCACTGGATCTTGCAATGTAAAGTCGGCGTTGACAGTTGGGGACGCATGTCGTTGGAATTTTTCGGAGCAAAAATCTACGTGCCTCATCCAGACTGGATTTGATATTCGCATAGCGAATTAAGACTATTAATTTTGGCCTTTAAACATGGCTTTGGTTTTTATGCCATTAATTAATGGCCATTAGTGAGCCTATAAATAGGCCATAGCCTCTTAACAGTCATTCATCTTGACTGTTTTTCTTCGCAGGCATGTGCTCTGAAGAACTCCATCTTGATTATTCTCCTTCAAGGGCCTTCTTCACGGGTATATGTTCTGAAGAACAAAAAAACTCAAAGCTTCTTCAATCTTCTTCGAAGATTATCATTGTTAAGTGATTTCAAAATTAAAAAGTATCACTTTAGGTGCTTTCATCATCGTGCCTTGATGAATGAAGTTCATCTTCTAGAGAACTTTTCTTCAGGTAGGAACTGGCTTTTGCCATGATAAAGCTTGATTTCCTTGAAGCTCTGTCATTCTCGGCCATGAAAAGACTCTGTCTCTTGATCTCTTCCTGAAATCTCTTTCTTGAGATTCATGTGTCCATGCACTGCAAATGCGCCTTTCACATTAATTGATGAAAAGCGAGCTTGTTGACTTCTAAGTCCAAGTCTCAAGTTCTTCAGACGCGAACATGGTGAACTCCTTTTGAGACTTGAAACGCGAGTTTTATATATAAAACTCGTGTTTGGTTTTCATGACTTAGAAAATTTTAAGTCTGCTCTTTTGAGATCTTTGGACATGAATGTGACAAGCTTGCGTTTAGAGCTTTAGATGCGGGTCTACGTCTAGAGCAACTTCAGAAAGCTTTAAGACCCGAGTCCGCGTCTTTGATATATGCCTCACGTCTCAATTATCAGACACGAGTCTATTATCAAACTGCATTTGGATCCATATCTTCTATCCATGTATCTGTGAGATACGCGTCAGGAATTCATGACTTCAGCCCACGTTTGTGCTTCCGGCTTTCAGTTTCTGTCTTTGTAGAATTTTAACCCTTGTTTTTTTTTTTTGCAAGTCCTGGCCACATCAATGGTGCTAGTTCCAACGTCTTTGCCGCGTTTATGGGAGAATATTTGGATCGGCCAGCTTGTTCGATTGGCGAGCACTTAGGAAGTCAGAGTTTCTGTCTAAGGGTGAGGAAGATCCGCGTGGTCGTCAATACACATCAAGACCTTATTGGACATGATGCACCAGTAATGTTTCGGATCCTTCCTGGTCACAATGAGTATGGTTCATTTGAAGGCCACAGGAAAGAGGACGTCACCAGTAAGGTCTCGGATCCTCCCTTCCCCAATCTTACTCAAAGAAGTGACAGCGATGAAAAACCAATGCTTATTAGATGACTTTCTGGTGGTGGACCTTCCCATTAAGCGAAGGATTACGACCTTGTGAAGACCTTCGCACCAGTTGGTTGGGTGGAATCAAAATGCTCCCTTGTATTTCAACCTCAAGAAATATCATTGTTCTCAAGAGAAGAGAAAGTTGATCTGCTATTCCTGGCCATAGTCAAGAGGATGAGCTTTTGTATCTTCAATGTTTCGGGAGTGAGTGCAACCTTTCGTTGAGCGAGAGGAACTTCTTTGTACTCCTCTGTTGTAACACTCAATCTTATTGTATAAGCGAGCATTTTGTATCACTTTTATATTTTTGAATATCAATAAAAGTGATATTTTTTCTGTCTTCTTACATGTCTTGATTTTCTTTTTTGTATTGAAAATCAGACGAGTAGAAGTGATTATCTTTGATTTGCTAAAACTGTAACATTTTAACTTAGCAAATCAAAGTTAGAAAAATTCCATTGAAGGAATTTAAGATTACTGTCAGAGGTGTGATATTAACTTGACAGGAGTGGAATAGTTTCTATAGACTTGCCAATCTATGAATAAGAATGACAAGTGATGTTTTCACCCCGTGGAGGATTATGACTGAGTCTTCATTAGAGGTTTAGTATTAACGTAATTAAGATTCAGCTGGGGATTGATGGAAACACCGTTAAAGGTATGATATTAACGTAACAGTGATTTTAGGTGGACCTGCCATTCTATTGGTGAGAATAACAAGTAAGACTAGACCCTTTGAGAATCTAGAAAAATTTTACCATTAAAGGTGTGATATTAACTTAATGGGTTGGATTAAATCTTGTCAGAGGTGTGATATTAACTTAACAAAGATGTGAGCTAGAGGTGTGATGCTAACTTACCTCCACAGGAATTTCAGTTTCATTTGGGAAAACTGAAAATACCACTGTCATAGGTGCAGTGTTAAACTTAACAATAGAGGTAATGCTAGAAGTATAATTTTAAACTTAGCATTAGTCATCTCGACTTCGATACAGAAGTTCAAGAAAAGTCATTGTCATAAGTGTATTGTTAAACTTAATAATGAATTGGATGCTAGAGGTGTGATGTTAAACTTAGCATCACTCATCTCAGCTTCGATATGAAAGCCTAAGGAAAAGTTATTGTCATAGGTGTATTGTTGAAATTAACAATGAACTGGATGCTAGAGGTGAGATGTTAAACTTAGCATCGCTCATCTTAACTTCGATATAGAAACCTGAGGAAAGTGACTATCAGAGATTTAATGTTGAACTTAGCAGCAACTTAATCACTTTTAGAGGTATAGTGTTAAACTTAACAGTAATTTATCAGACGTGTGATGTTAACATGATAAGAGTTGATTTGCGATCTGAGCAATTTTGAGGACCTGTCATTCTATTGACGAGAATTAACAAGTGGAGTTCATACTCACTGGGGAGTATTGAAACTTTTTCACTGTTAGAGGTGTAGTGTTAACATAGCAGTGATTGAGCTTGTTACCACTCTATGGGAGGGAATTGGTAGGAGACTTTGATGGAAAATAGAATGAATTGTCGGAGGTGTAATATTTAATGTGATAAACATTGATTTTCTAGGGGCATGAGAGGTTTGTCATTAGAGGTGTAATATTAACATAATAACGAGTGTTTGGACTGGAAAAATTTTAGAGGATCGTAATAAAATTTCCTTGAATCAATAAAAGATTACAACAATCTCAAAATTTTCGATTACAAGAGAGAGAAGATGTTCAAGTTCAAATCTTTTTTTGTTTAATGTTGGGTTATTGATGTAGCGGTTGAAAGTGAATCTTGTTTTCGTTGACAGGGTGAACATCACAATCTTCTGGGAATCTTCTTTTCCAATTATGGACGGAGTAGCACAGCTCATGTTCATTAAAATCTCAAAGAGACTTGAGGCAAGAACAAACTTGTACTCAGTAAGTTATTAGAAGAGTTGAACTCTTTTGTATTCCTCAGCTAAAGATTCTGATTTTTTTCAAAACTTCTGACCCCCTCTTCAGTAGCAAACTGACCTATTTATAGGAGTTTCAGGGGTAAAACTGTCCTCTAAAAATCCTCCATAATGGGTTAACTCCCTTCATTACCTGGGCAGTAATTGACCCGGTAATAAGGGCAGTTATAACCGAGACGCAGGTCTTCTCTGTGGTTGGAACGCGGGCTTCGAGCCTCGCGTTTTGGATATCGACTCTGAACCTTGCTAGATGCGGATTTCAGGATCTGCATCTTGAGATTACAGTGATGTTGAGACGCGGGCTTTAAACCTCGCGTCTTGGCACTGCAGTGATGCCATGACGCGGGCTTTTAGTTTCGCGTCTTGGTCATTACAGTGTAGCTGGGACGCTGGCTTCGACCCTCGTATCTTGGTACTGTACTGATGTTGAGACGTGAACTTCATGCTCTACATCTTGGCATTACACGAGTGGTTATGATTAGCCTCTTGTCTGGAATATAGACTCTATTCTCTGATAACTTGTCTTCAGTGATTTTTAGACAATTTACAAAACACCCTCCAAAGTTTTCAAAACTCCGTGGTTAACTGAGACGAGTTTCGAAATACTTTGGACTTTTCTCTTAGCAGCAATGCTCTCACGACTGGACTAACAATCTTCTGAGATATCTTGAGCTTGATCTTATCTGAATTTTGGTCTCCGTGAGTGTATTGTTAAACTCTTTGAAGCCACCAGAAATGATTGTTGTGAGTATCTGGATACGCAGTCCATATCTCCTCTGTGCTCTGAGCTGGTTGTTGGTGTACAGTTGAACCTAGTATAAACAGTCATCTGCTTGTGCCAGTGTACTATTGAGCTGATTGCAGAAGTAAAGACTGACCGCAAGTCTTATAGACACATAGGTCATGTTGCCTTGGAAATACAAACCTCATTTGAAGTAAAAATGAGACTTTCTCTCTGTAACACCCCGTTCCTAAAATACGTACTTAGTTGTTTATTTAGAATTTTCGATCATATTTTTCAATTTACTTCCTGTATTTATTTTGTATCATGAATCATTTATATGATCATTTTTGCCTTGAATCTGGATCGTGGACTCAAAGTCAGCCCTAATTTGAACCGAGGACCCGATCCTAGATTATTGCTCAATTTAGTCTTTCTGGTCTTCAGATTTGACCAATTTCAGTTTCAAACACCATTTTCCAATATTTTAGATTTTCTATAATTTTTTGAAATTTTTCTGAATTAAATTGAAAATCTCCAAAACCGGTGTCGACCAGTGCCACTGACCGATTCTCGAATTTTTAATTTACAAATGGGTTTGAAATTCTAGAGATGGCTTTCACATTATTTCTTAAAATCATATTTTCTATCTAAATGTATTTTTTGAGATTTTTCTGAATTTATTGAAATTCGGCCAACCCGGTGTAGACCAGTATCGATGGTAGATTTTAGGATTTTTATTTTGAAAACAGGATTGAATCTCTAAAATCCAATTTCACAAAATATTTTATAATAATATTTATTATTTTTGAGAAGTTTTGAAAACCTTTCCGAGTTACTTCATTTTTCAGGCTTTTCTGAAGTTTTTGGTGTTTTTCCAGATACCGGAACTTTATCCTGATATTTTATTTTCTATTTTTCTCATCATTTCTCTCTCCTTTCTCAGATGTGAGGATCTTCAGTCTGATCTTAAATGCAGAAGATTCCCTTTCTTTCTACATTTAATGCTCCTCAGATCAACTCTAATCAAGTCATTATGACTTTTTCTCTCCTCTATCAAACGCGACACTCGCGTTTCCTACTGGACACGGACTTCATCTCCACGTCTGGCTAAAGTTGGCCAACGTGGGTCTATTTTAGACGCGGATGTGGGCGTCGCCGGCCAGGCCCATCCGGCCATCCCATCCCCCAATTTTCCTTCTTTCTTTCCTTCTTTCTTCCCTTCTTTCTTCATTTCATTCTTTCTTTCTTTATTTCCTTCATTTTTCTTCACTGTTCCCAGCACCCCTTCCTTCCCTGCGTCTCTCTCCCCTCCTTCACTGCGTCTTTCACTTTCTCATCTCCCTCTCTCTCTTTCTCTTATGTTAATTGCTAGACGCGGAGCTTACTCCACGTCTAAGCAATTCCTTAACGCGATCTTCACATTCTTGTATCAACGCGACGCAGGGCTCACGTCCACGTTCGCATTCTTCTCGTGTCCTTGCTTAAACGCGGATCTCGAACCCCGTGTTTGTGGCCTCTACGCAACGCGAGCTTCGCGTCTGCGACCCCCGCGTCTCACTCTCAACACTGCATCTCCTTGAATACTCTCTCTCTCTCCTCTCTCTCTCCTCCCTGTCTCTCTCTTTCTCTCTCTTGATTTCCTCCTTCTCTATCACTTTCTCTTTAACGCGTTTACGTGTTGGTTACTTAGAGTTCCAGAGATTGAGGATGACACGGTGTTTTTCGAAGATTTAGGCGAGTGCTCTCGCTTTCCTTTTGGACTTTCCCGCTTCGTCGGGTCGACTTGTATTTGCATTATGTATTTGTATCTGTATTCACAATTTGTATTGGAACCTGCTCCTATTATGTTATCTCTTATCACCTGTCCCTGTTATGACATGACTTATCACCTGTCACCTACGCGAACACTTGTCATTGGCATGTTAAAACCTGATACCTGTTATGATTATCACATTACGGGAATGTAGTACTTGATCTCTTTTTATGAACTCCTGTTATTCTTGTTATGTATTCCTGTTATGACCAGTTATATTCCTACTCATTACCATAATATGATAATTATGTTTAATAAGCCATATAAAAAAGGACAACTTACACGGGGAATGGGAGGAAGTGATGGATGCTGGTATGATGCCTTACTTATAGTAGTGGAATAATAAACTGTGTTAGGGGGATTTCAAGCCCCCAGAAGATGCGTGTTAGGGGGATTTCAGGCCCCCAATGGCTGTGTCCCAGGCGGACAGGAACTACTATGAGTATGAGCTATCAGTTCTTCATCAGCTTCCAATAACCAACCTCGACTTACTTATATATGAATGTATGTGTGTTGAGATGTACATCGGGACACATACCTAGATATATGGGTCGGACAGGTATATAATAAAAGATGCCAACTATGTATCCGTGTATGCTTTGCCGAGTTTGCTTCCATCAGATTTTACATCAGATTTCTCATTTATGGCCATTATTATATTATAATTGTTTACATCCTGCCTTTCCACTCGTATTCTATTCCACCAGTCTCCTATCCTTATATTATTATATCATGAGTATTCCCTGCTTGATATCACTTACAATATATCTGCTTGCTCCTACATGCTTGTGCTCATGACACAATTTTCAATGCATATTTATGATTCGAATTTATCGATACACGTATGCTTATCTATGTATGCCATTTGGTATTCGCATCACCACTCGCTAGGGGAGTTCTGACTCCCCTGGATCCTTATGTCCAGGTCCTGGAGATTGGTGCTAGGGGATTCTCATGGTTGCTGACCTGAGAGGTGCAGCGGTAGTTTGGATCTCCAGCAGACCGTCTGAAGTCCTATCCTTCCAGGTCCCCCTGCATGCCTCTCGAGTTTTCCTTCTGTAAACTCGTGAGTGTTTTTTGTACTGTTCTTACTTGTACATCTCTTTGTATTCTCGCATTTGCACCTATCGATGATTCAATATTCTTGTAATATTGTGTCACATCTGGTGATAACTTTGTAATTGTACTTATATGTTAGAATGTATAATCCACCACGTGCTTTCGTACTCTGATTCTTCCCTGTACTAATGCTTAGCGTATATACGTGAGGATATTTATGACCTACTTATATACATCGCAGTGACATCTCCGTACCCACGAGATTAAGGTGTTACACTCTCTTTTTTATATTGGAGAGGCGCGAACATTAAAGTGGAGACGCAACTCTCACTTTGTTGAAGTAATGCGGACTTCAAGGTGGTGACGTGATCCTTTAAAGAGACACGGTCCAGTTAAACGCGAGGCTGGCGTTCTAGGGCACTGCCACGTGTCTGGCAGAGCTGAGAAGACGTCTTTTCCTTAATACGCGAGGATCGCGTTCAAGGTGCGTGCCACGTTTCAAGTGGAGCTTGAAGAGATGCCTTTCCCTTAATACACGATTTTCGTGTTCAAGGCACGTGCCACGCATCAGGCAGAGATTGGGCTCGAGACATGTGTCGCGTATTTTGGTGGATTACTGTGTCCATAAAAGACATCAGTCTTTCGAGAGTCATCATTAGACTCTTTTCTTCTCCACTGAGCCCTGCGTTGAGGACTTTCAAAACTTAAGAAAAGCTCCGTGCTTTTTTCTTCCTTCTCTCGTCTTCTATATAGAATTCACGGTAGAAATGGCCCCGAAAACAAAACCTGTGGCTTCGTCGTCGAGCGCTGTCACTCTAGAGGTTCAAATGGGCATCTCTTCCATGCAAGAAGCCCCCGTTTTAGGTAAAAACCATTTGAACTAGTTTTCACCATTAATGTGCTTGAAGAGTTATCTTAACTCTTAAGTCTCTTCTAAGCTGAACCGCCAACACGAGACTTACGTCCGCGTTTTTTACATTCAGACGCGACTTTTGTGTTGGTAGGCAAGACGCGGGTTTGATAACCTCCGCATCTTCTCTTCATTATCTTGAATCTGTGTCTGCTTGTTGAACGCAGGCTTCGTTGAGCCTTGCGTTTTAATCCCAACACTTTAGAGAATTTCTCTAAGTGGGGGATAGTTCAAACGCAGACTTCATGTGAACCTCGTGTCTTTGAGACTAGACGCGGGCTTCACTGAGTCTCGCTTCTGAATCCAACACTTAGAGAAATCTCTAAGTTGTAAAATTTTAAATCGCGGAATTTATACGAGCCTCGTGTCTTTGAGTTTAGACACGGGTTTTGCTAATCTCCGCATCTAGACTCAATCCTGTGTCTGAGCTTTAAACACTTAGTCATTTTTCTTTTAGATTTCTGATTGTGTGTTGTCCTCTTTGCAGTGTGATATTCCTCAATCCTCTGTCTAAGAAGTGTCATTTTGGATACGTAGGTGGCGCTGATCTGAATCTGACCTTCGTGCTTCCAAGGACTGCTCCAGTGTTTGCTCTGAAGTCAAGAGAGCGTCGGGACAGGCTCAGCAACCATAGTATGCTGACCTTCCGGGAGATCATGACCAATGGGTTATTCGAGTCTAACACCTGTGTTTGCTGACAAACCTGACTTCTTCTTTGGCGACACTATCACTGAGGAAGATAGAGTTTTGTATGACGGAGATTATAAGTGTCTCTATCAGATAGGGGATAGGAGATTTTTTCCTTCCCAACATGGAGAGGATGTACCCCTTAGCCTATCTTCAGCACACGTCAGTACACTGCGCAATGGAGTGGGACCTTTCTCAGTATATCTCCGGCATGTCCCTCGGCAAATTGGGTGTAAATGAAGTATACCCTACTGGCCACATGAAAGATGTATTCGGTTTATATCTCGGATTGGTCAGGGATGAGTATCCAAAAGGAGAAACCCCTCAGTTGGCCACCACCTTCATCAATCAATTGGTAAAGGTGAGGGGTGATTTTCCTACTGACTTTCGTCGGCTCAGGTGGGTCCACTCTACCGATAAGTCATGGTAGGGTAGGATGGTTGGATTTGTTCTCGCTGAGCTCGGGGATTTGCTGAAGCAGGTGTGATTATACCATTCAGTTAGGGTCGTGCAGTATGGCCTCCCGCAGAGCTCCCACCACTTTTAGGGTGTCTTGGAGTATTATAATCCTCTGACGGGCACATTTATTACTCAGGTTGGAGAGATGGGGCTCGTTCTTCATTAGTTGTACGAAGTCTCGGGGTTAGTGATCGGAGATGCCCCATATGAAGAGTATGTCCCGACTACTGAGGATCTTTATCTATTGAAGAGAGGGGATCCTCAGGTGTATGAGACTTATTTGTAAGTGTTATGCCACTTCCAAATCTGCGGGCAAATATCCGTCTGGAGGAACAGGGGCATTAAACAGATGTCCTGGGTGAGCTACCTGTTCAATAACATAAATGAAAAGTCTAACCCAGTGACTAGTCTGGATCCTTGCACTGATGAAGAGATTGCCGAGAGGATCAGTGCCTCCACAAGCTCGTATACGACTGAGTCGAATGAGGATACTTTCAAGCCTGATACAGTTTTTGAAAGTTTTCACTATCAGGCTCGGATTCCCATATCTGACTGGGCTCTACTGGCGAGCTTCCTCATGTTATGGTTGAAGCGTTGTGTGGTGCTAATGCTGTTGCATGAAGTAATCGTCGCCGATGTGGTGTACCTAGCAGTCCTGCTAGCGCATGGCAAGTCAGTCTCTCTTCTTCAAGCGATGGTAGCAGGCATCCAAAGTGGCTTGCGGGTGTTGACCAAAAGCCTGTGCCAAGTGGAGGCTATTATAGACTCCCAGGGCAGGCGAGAGGTGGATTCAGGGGGAAGCCAGAAGTGAAGACTCCCAATCCTAGAGTCAAGCTTCTGTATAGGTACCTGATGGCCTGGTACGTCATGCACTGCCCATCACAGTTGACGGTGGTGTCTCCCTCAGAAGGCTTCGTCCCTTTTATGCAGAGGCTAGAGAATTCGAGTTGGTCATGGTACTATATGTACTATGTTTGAAAAACAATTCTAAGCAGCTCAAATTATCAGCTTGATCGATGCTTCCCCGAGATTTCTAGTGCATCCTATGGGGATAAGTTTGATGACCTTGCAGGACCAGATGATTTTACGCGGCTACCGTCTGGAGTCTTCTGGTGGTTGATCAACATTCGGCCCAAATATTTGATCTTTCACAAGGTGATTTATGTCTGATCGAGCCTTACATGCCAAGTCGCTTTACTAGGCAGTTTAGTTATGATCAACTATATGTCAGCAACCTCAACACTGGACTCCACTTCAGTGGTAACCTATTTGAAGGTACCCGGGCATGATATTACAGTGTAGCCCGGATGCCTGAAGTAATCCCTACTGGTGATGAGGAGAAGGAGGAGGAAGAAAAAGAAGAGGAAGGAGCTCCAACACTTTGTCCTTGAGGCTTGCGAAGTAGGGGCCCTGCGATCCTGGCGGAGGAAGAGCCTGCAGGCGAATCCACCATGACGGAAGGACATGAAGAGGTGGTGGAGGGGCTTAAAGTTGAGATTCTAGGAGTTACAACTCGGCCTGGAACTTCTTCGACCAATGAGAGAAGGGCGGAGATACAACAACCTGGGTCTCCCAGCGTGTTGATGCCTACCTCGCGGGTTGTTGAGCCCAGCCCTACTACCGGGGTTCTTAGTGGTAAAGCCCCTATCATTGAGACTTCTTGGGTCCAATTGTCGTCTTCATCGTCTGAGGAGCACGAATATTATTCCGGCGAAGAAGTCAACTTCAGCGATGAACATGCTCTTCCTGATACCAGCAAATTCTCGCATATATCAGAGGAAAAGATGCAGGTGTACATCTCTTCAATGGTTCTGCCGACAGAAGAGATTGCTACTGCTGTGGGTATTTCTTTTATCCTCCTTAATTGTTTTTCCATCAGGTTGGGAAAATGTTTTAACATTTTCTTTGAACTTCTTCTACAGGGGTGGCCACCAATAGCAAAGCCACAACTTTTTCTCACATTGAGGAGATGATCCAGGAGCTGGCCCAGCAAGAGGGTCTTGAAGTTTCCGCTACCAGGATGCCTTATGAGAGTGTAACCACCGAGATCGGGGAACCCTCATCCCCAAGTGGCTTGTCCAAAGATTTGTCATCTTTAAATCCTCAGCTTGGTAAGGGAACAAAGATGTGTCGTATACTCTCTTTTTCATCATTAATTCTGACATTAAAGTTATGGTTGCAAAGAGTACCAGGATAGCTCAAGTAGAGAATCCCGTGGCGAGTATCGATGCAGAGGACAGCGCAGTTCAAATTTCGGCCGGTGAACCCAGTGTTGTGGAGTTTGTTGCTGCCCTGTTGCTATGGAGGCTACCACAACAACCGTTCCAAAGGTGTTGGCCATGACTTCAGCGCCGCAAGAGCTTGTCGTTGGCCTTATCCCTGCACAAGTTGAGTTGGCTCCTGTCTCTGTGGATACTACCCGTACTATCATAGAAAAGGGATTCGGAAGTGCATCAGCAGGGTTATCTCTAGCCACCAACATCATGGAAAAATTAGCGCATCAAATAGTGCAACAATTTTTTGCCTCCATGAAGTCCTGCATTGAGTTGGTCCTTTCTGGGGGAAGTTCCTTCAAGTTGCTCGAATGCTTCTTGAGAATCAGATCGAGAACATCCGTTACACTGGAAGTCCGGAGAAAGCTAGGGCGTATCTGACGCTAGTTGAACAGCTGGGGATATGCTTAAGGGAACTAAAGAACCTATTGATTGCCAACTGAACATATACTCTATTATACCGTAAACTAAATGATTGTAATTTTGTCACAAGTAAAAAAAAATGAACAAATATAAGTTGTATGGAATGCATTTCATTCTAGAAAAACTAAGCAATGAACCAGAAATCAATATTTCTTAAACAGCTAATATAGGTTGGTCACATGCCCAACTAAGATTTTTATAACAAGTCAATAATTGTGCAGTCTGCTGAAGAGATTTTAGATATTTAAAACATATCAATTAGTATTGCAACTGTCTCCCTCTGCTGTGTTTTTGAATCGGGATCTTTCGGTTCAACTTTATCACAAGTTTGCCGAGACAGTATTTCACCTTGAATTGGTCAAAATACACGGATTTTGAGAGTTTTCTTAGACGGTTAGATCCAATAACAGGAGGTCTATGACTAATTGATATTGCTTATCATCATTTAGTTATTGCAATTATTTCCTTGATTGTCGGTCATATGTATGGGACAACAGGGGTATTATATAATCGAATCAAATCGGATTAAAAATTTGAATAAGAAATCAAATCTTTGTTGGGCTTTCACATATAATACCCCAAATGACTGCTCCAATTACAAGGATAAAAATATCAGTCTTGCTGATAGTATACTGCAGATGAAAACAAACAGTAGGAATTTAAAAAAAAAAAAAACTCATCGTCTAAGGTTTGACGTTAAACTATCAGACGAACCAAATCAAATTGGAAATTGGAAATTAAAACTACATCTCATCACATTAAATCCTCAATCAATGATTTATGGGACTTATATAAGATCCCTTAAGAAAAATAGTGCATGTCAAAGATGATAGCATAGATTTACTGAAAAAAGAGTAATAACCCAACGTGAAACATAAGCCAACTCCAGAGACTGAAACTGAAGCCCATACACTATGATGATATTGCATTCATCAACGATGACATTACCTTTTAGCCAGAAGGGCAAGAGTATTCAATTGTACAATAATCATTTCAGAAAAGAATTTATAGTCTCTACATACAAAGAGCAAGAGAAAATGATAGTGAGAATATACAAACCCAATTTAATGTAGTTTACGAATGAAATTTTAATGTACTTTGAACACATGACCTATACAAACACAACCAAATTTGCTACTGAAATTTAACTGAAGTCCTATACAATTCTTGTTGCTGCATTTGCAAAAGTTTCATGCCAACAATCACTTCACACAACAAGAGAACTAATGCACAGAATCTCAATTTAAATAGAAGAGAACTTTGTCCAACTAAAAGTGGGGAAATTAAGCCACACCCGCATCACAATGAGGAAAGAAAAGCTTTGCAAACTAAAACAAGACCAACATTATAGATGCAGGAATAAGTGCACCTCCAACGCTGCCCTGCATTTTGCATGGCAGCTTGAAGAATATTCTCAGAATATTCTTCAATTTGGAGGGGAGGAATGGAGAGCACTCCAACGCACTTACTTACACATCTTGCAAAACAAATTTTTATTATAGTATAATATAAACTAATTAACGAACTAATTAACACTCATTATTTTTTCAAAAAAAACTATTAGAAATGTCTTGTCGAGACTTTTTAAATGAGACTAATATTGAATGCATATGAAGTTAATTTGAAGTTAATTTTTTTAATTTAATTATAAATATTATTTTTCAAATAGGCAAACAGATGAGGATCTGTTACCGGTGCACAAAAAAATGTGATTTGAGATATGAAATGTGCGCTCAGAGTTGTGTTAATGTGTCCTAGAAACTATCGTTATAGCAAAGAAGCTAAACGAGTCGTGTCCACAATGAGAGGAAACGATAGAAGCATATGTTCGGTTTTGTGTTTGCTTGAGAAATCCTTTTGTTTCAAAAAAATTTTAACGAAACAAAAGAGAAGAAATATTTGAAAGTAATGATTGATAGTATGTGAAAATAAAATAAAGATGATCGGTTTGTAGACGATGTAAAATGAGAAAGAAAAGGCGACATATGAAAGTTGTAGGCGATAGAAAACAAGTTGCAAGAAAAAGAATATGGTTTTGAAAATTCAAAATAGCAAAGTATTTTGAAGTAGAAAGAAAATGAAAAGAGAACAAGTTTTATAAGTATGGTTTTAAGAAAGAAACTAGCGAGCAAAGTTTGAGAATAATAGAAAGTAAAGTTTGCTTTTGAAATGACAAAAGTGCATGGCTAACCTCCTGCTAAGTGATCTCACTAACTTCTAACTCCTTGATGATATATCCTCACAATGGATCCTTAGTATTCACAAATCTTGTGCAATGAGAACTTGCCATGTGGTATTTGAATGAAAGTTCTTCATGAAAGATCACCTAGAGGGGGGGTGAATAGGTGATTATGCTAATCTAGTCAACTCAATGCGGAATTAAAAACTAATTTGCAATTTCAATAAGGGATGCACACAACCAAGCCAAGCATATAAGTATGTATGAGCAATATGAATAGATGCAAGGCACAAAGTAAAGAGAGAGAGAGAGTAAGAGTCAATGAACAAGCGCAAACACCAAGATATGTTTCGAGGTTCGAGCACCCAGCTCTACATCCCCGCCTTCACCCAGAAGGATTTTAAGTCCACTAGCTTGTCCACAAAGGACTCCCACAAAGGGAACCTCCACCGAGGATTTGGGGCAATCACAATATAAGGAGTACCCAACTCCTCTCCTTACAAACACAACCTCCTCCTTGAGGCACAACTCCAAGCCTACAAACAATCACCTCACAACCCGAGGGATTAGCACAAAGCCAAGCAAGGATCACCTCACAACTTGAGGGATACAAACCACTTGCACAAACAACCTCCTCAACCCAAGAGGGAAAGCACAAAGCAAAGTATAGATGGTTTACAACTTGGTGGTTCAACAACAACCACAAACAATCTCTTTTCCCCACATAAAGATCCTATAGAAAAGATAGTAGATTTTTGCTCAAGTGTGGAGAAAACCAAGGGATTTGAAACCAGCAACTCAAAGAAAATCTTTGGGAAATAATAGAAAATGAGGATAGTGAAGTTCAAACAAAAGCTTTTCCCAAAATCCCTTTTCTTTGATTTTTCAAACCCTAATAAAAAGACCAAAAAGATTGTTCAATTTGAATCCAAAAACCTCTTTTAATTGCTGTGAAAACACCAGAGAGTAGGGAAAAATTCGCACAAAAAATCATTTTTTGGAAAAACTCTTGCAAATGGGGTATTTATAGGCAAATCTGGAAACTAGCTGTTGGCAGCAGATTTTGCCAAAATAACCCTGCCGGTCGACCGGTCCGGTCGACCGCCCAACGGTCAATTTTTGCCCGTTGGCAGCTATCGGTCGACCGGCCCGGTCTACCCAAACAAACAGAGAGCTCTGCTCTCAGTCCGGTCGACCGTCCCGGTCGACCGTCCCAAAGTGGCCAAACGTGCACAGATTTGTGCACGTCGGTCGACCGGCCCGGTTGACCGACCTCAGCCCTAGTCGACTAGTCAAGTTACTAGTCGACTTGGTTGAAGCCTGGAACAGAAAATTCAGTTAGAAATATGTTTAAAAATTCTTTTATCTTTTCTAAAAATCACCAAAAATAGTTTTATCATTTTGCATTGATATATAAACATGTGGTAAAAAGTTTAGCTCAAATATCAATCAATATGAACTATTTTTGTGTCTAATCATTTTTACCAAAAACCAAAAACTGTATTTTCTAAAACTTGGATTTTGAATAGAAAATACGTTTTGTCCAAAACTCTTCCAAATATAAAAACATGATATTTAAACACTTTGAAGTATGATGCATATGGATAGAAATCCAATATACATGAAACATATACATATCATAGTTTTTGTCATTAATTCCAAAATATGTTTTGTCAAAAATACCAAAACATATAACACATGAATAAGGGAGTCAAAACTAAGTTTGTCTAGGAAAACAAATCATATATACATTAAACCATGTAAACTTGTTTTGATCTATCTATTCATGAAACTAAGATCGGTTAAACCTAAAACCGAAAAAACCAAAAACCAATATTCAAAACATAAAACGTGTGTGTTGTGAACTTGAGCATTATCATACTGTTCTAATCTTTACAATTTGGATCTAAACACAAAACTAAACTATGGTACCGAAGTCTTCTTGTAGAGCGCAAACTCCAAAGCCGACTTGATCCCAAAACTCCTTGATCCATCGAGCAAGTGCTATATGTGATCTTTGACGCTCGGGCTCTTGAATCAACTTGTGAAAGATGTGTGGAAGCTTTCACCAACTAATAACTTGATTAATGATCTGAAACTAAAATCACAAGATTATTAGTACACATAACTACATGAGTTAATCATCATCAAAACTAGAGTGGAAGGCCTTTTGGCAACAATCTCCCCCTTTTGATGATGACAAAACTCATGGAGTTATATATGCATAGATTAAAGTTAAGCTTCAAAGAAGCTCCCCCTTAACTCATGCATAACCAAATAAACATAATGAATGTGCAATGAAGGCTCTTAAGCATGAAACATGAAACATGCATACCTATGCATAAACAATATACCAATGAAATGTTCAATTACAAAACATGCTCTAGATACCAATTCCAATGAAATATTTAAAACAAAACATGCTCTAGATACCAATTACACTCTAGATACCAATTACAAAACATCCAATCACAAAACATGCTTTAGATACCAATTAAAATTAAACTAAATTAAACTTAATATATGCAAAACAAAAACATGCATATATAAACTCAAATTCTTCTCCTCCTTTTTGTCAATCATCAATAAAGGGGTAAAAGCAAAACCAAATCAATTGAAAAATCAATAAATATTTTCCCCCTTTTGTTCGAAACAATGAATCAATAAAAAAATAAGATTTTCCTTTTTGTCTAAAACAAAAACAAAGTCAATTAGAGGTACCAATTGAAAATATGTCAAAGAATAGCATTTTGATTCCAATTGAACGGAAGCAAACAAAATATTGATACCAATTTGAAATTTTCAATCATAAAGTAAGGGAGTGGGAATCAAATACCAATTGAGAAATCACCAATTGAAAGACAAAATCAAATTTTCTCCCCCTTTATGAAATACCAACTAAAATAATGCATAGGCTTGATACCAATTTAAAAGTAATCAATTGAAACAAAGTTAAAGCTCAAGCACTAGCATAAACAAGATTTTGTGCTTAAAGATATTGGGATATAATAAGCACAAATAAAATATATATATGTATGAAAGATAGATACCAATAGAAATTGATATTCTTGGAATGAAAGCATACATACATACAAAATATATATGAGTATACAAGAAATGTCAAGATTGATACCAATTGAAAGAATTCAATGATACCAATTAAAATAACAATAATATCAAATGTATATCTCATATAACTACCTCCCAATCATGGTTCAAGTTTTAAATGATTTTCATGTTAAAGCATACAAGAACATGATTTCCCATCCATCCTCCCATTCGAAGGTAGGGGTTTTCAAAAATAGGTTTGAAAATAAGCTTTGTTTGAAAATCTCTACCATAGTGAAGAATACGAACTAGTTATAGGAAAAACTTTTAAAACTAGTACGAAATCCTTCAAGTAAGGAATAAAACACAATTGTTTTTTATGAAACACATGTAAATCACATGATCACTAAACACTCAAAGTCCATAAAGCTCATTCAAATTCTCATGAAAACAAATCATGAGTAAACTAATAAAGTGAGTGTACAAGTAAAATGTGACACATATCGACATGAAAATATTCAATTAAGCTCATATGAAATTCTTTGAAAACATGAAATTCATCTAAACGATTTAAACTTCAAGGCATATGTATGTCATGTACAAACTAAAGTATACATACATATCCTAAACACAATGAGTCCACAAGAGTATATGCATGAAGGCACGTGGCTCAAGGATGTATATGTATAAATGATAGTTTGGACAAGATAGACATATACATGAAGTTAAACAAATAAACACGAAATCAAGAAAAACTAAATTTTCACCAAAACTAATTCCATTTCAAGGTATATGTATGAATTGTCAACACAATAAGTATACATACATATCCCTAAACACATTTGAGTCTATATATATAGATTTGCATGAAAGGCAAATGACTCAAAGGGTATACATGTATAACTTAAGGTTTGGCAAAATAAACATATACATGAAATGAAACTCATACACATAAAACAAATCCAAAAATAGGAATACAAGTTTAAAATGCATGAATCATCAAAACTAGGCTATACTAGCACATTTAATGGGTACAAATAAGCATCCAAGCACAAACATATATAAAGATTTATTTGTGTCCCACTACATGTGCAAGTATAAATTCTAGTCTTAATGAAAACTAACATCTAAACAAGTAATCAAATTATTAAGCATAAAACGGGATACAAATCAATCATGAAAGACATAAAAATGATCATGAAGAACATCCACATGTTATTAGAATCAAGAAATACATAATAGCCTATAAATATCAAAACATGTGGCTAAATTAGAAATCATACAACACAAGTTATTTATCAAAACATGAATCATTAAAACAAAAAGTCATAGTCAACCATATGATTAGCATGACAAAGACATATGCATAAGATCTATGATTAACATGATAGCTAAAACATAAGGAGAACACAAAATATGGGTCCATACTAAACATGGGTGTCTCAACAACTAATCATGTAAAGCATAAGTCTAATAAACATGGCAAATATCATACTAATCATGAAATAATGAAACAAGATTCAATAAGAACAAAAATCATAAACATCCAAATGGTCATAATGCATATGCATGTGCATTAGATCTAGGGCATACATGTTAGTTTAAACAAGCTGAGAACACTAAATATAGATCCATATAAAACATGGGTGCTCAAGTAACTAAACATGTATAACACTATTCTAAAGAGCATGGCATAAGCATAATGAACAATAAAACATGGCATGCTACAAATAGATGAACATGAAAAGCATGCAAATAAAAACGGGAGTTAGAGAATGATTCAAAACCGATGAAGGTGCATCTCTAGTTCTCCAAACCAAGGTGGTCCTCCCACCAAATCTCCTTGAGAGTGAAGCATCCAAATGGTTCTCTTTAGGCACGGAACGCATCCACTCCAAGGCACCAACACTCTCACGTTTTGCGAGAGCTCCCACCTACATCAAAAAGTATAGAGGTGGTCTTTGGTACCCATTTCTTTGTGGGTCCACGGGGGTTAGTATCCTTTCTAACCCAAACAAGATTAGTTGCTAAATTTTCATGATAGATACGATCATAACAAAATCTAGCAAGATGGCCTTTTCGGCCACAATATGTACATGTGTACACATGAGCATACGTGCGATGGTGGTGACCGTGGAAAGCATGTGTATGCCGTGAAGGGTGAGCATGCAAAGATGGATCTTGTTTCTTGTGAACCAAGGTTTCCAAACGTGTATGATTCAATGTGCATTGGCTCAAAGTGGAGCCCAAACATTCAACACTTTTCTTCAAAATATTTATATCATTTTCAATAGTGGAAGACAAAGTGGAGCATGCAATAGGAGTGCTAGAAAAAGAAGCTACACTAGCATGACAAACATGAATATCAATCTCATTTTGCAAAGATTCATTTTTCTTCAAAACCAAATTCAATTCTTTTGTAATTGAATCAATTTTATTTTTCAAAACAAGGTTATCTTTTAAAAACAAATCCAATTTAGAAGATAAAACCTCATTGTGCTTCACAACATCATCACAATCATTTTGTTTTTCAAAATCTCAATCTCATCAAGGGCAAGGTCTAGTTGAGATCTTAGTGAGTCACGTTCACTAGTGATCTCTTCCTTTTCTTGCAAAACCAATTCAAAATTAGAACACAAATCCTTTAATTCATTTTTCAAAACAAGGTTGTCCTCTTTCAAAAGATTGTGTTTTCCAATAAATTCTCAAGCTTTTGAGCAAATTCCAAATTTAAAGTTTGAACTTCAAAAACACCATGGCAATAGGAACTAGAGCTATCATCTAATTGAGTGTCCGATTGTACCTCAAGGGAGTTTTTCCCTTGGACCATGAAGCAATGCTCTTCGGACTTTTCTCTCTTAGATCTCCTCATCTTGTTGATAATCCTTGGAAGCTCGGGAGACGTCAATAAGCTCCAAACTGCAAAAGCCGAGTCATAATGATTAAACACGGGTAAAAGATGTTCACCTAGAGATGCTCTAAGTGTTCTAAGTGCTAATGCATTTGCCTTCTTATGCTTGCTACTATTGGGGAATGATTCCATAGTGGAGGCTTGATAAACTAGATGTCCTAATCTTTTCAAATGGCTACTCATATTGGCCTTCCAAGCATCAAGTCTAATATGGTCAAACATAGGAGGGCTATCCTTGAGAGCAAACTAAATCAGTGTGCAAATGAACAATGCAAATGAAGATTAGCAAACCAAGATCTCACTCCTAGGTGGTTAAACCTAAATATCAGGAGTATTAGCTCTGATACCAATTGAAAGATCACCTAGAGGGGGGTGAATAGGTGATTATGCTAATCTAGTCAACTCAATGCGGAATTAAAAACTAATTTGCAATTTTAACAAGGGATGCACACAACCAAGCCAAGCATATAAGTATGTATGAGCAATATGAATAGATGCAAGGCACAAAGTAAAGAGAGAGAGAGAGAGAGAGAGAGTAAGAGTCAATGAACAAGCGCAAACACCAAGATATGTTTCGAGGTTCGAGCACCCAGCTCTACATCCCCGCCTTCACCCAGAAGGATTTTAAGTCCACTAGCTTGTCCACAAAAAACTCCCACAAAGGGAACCTCCACCGAGGATTTGGGGCAATCACAATACAAGGAGTACCCAACTCCTCTCCTTACAAACACAACCTCCTCCTTGAGGCACAACTCCAAGCCTACAAACAATCACCTCACAACCCGAGGGATTAGCACAAATCCAAGTAAGGATCACCTCACAACTTGAGGGATACAAACCACTTGCACAAACAACCTCCTCAACCCAAGAGGGAAAAGCACAAAGCAAAGTATAGAGGGTTTACAACTTGGTGGTTCAACAACAACCACAAACAATCTCTTTTCCCACACACAAAGATCCTATAGAAAAGATAGTAGATTTTTGCTCAAGTGTGGAGAAAACAAGGGATTTGAAATCAGCAACTCAAAGAAAATCTTTGGGAAATAATAGAAAATGAGGATAGTGAAGTTCAAACAAAAGCTTTTCCAAAATCCCTTTTCTTTGATTTTTCAAACCCTAATAAAAACACGAAAAAAATTGTTCAATTTGAATCCAAAAACCTCTTTTAATTGCTGTGAAAACACCAGAGAGTAGGGAAAATTCGCACAAAAAATCTTTTTTGGAAAAACTCTTGCAAATGGGGTATTTATAGGCAAATCTGGAAACTAGCCGTTGGCAGCAGATTTTGCCAAAATAACCCTGCCGGTCGACCACCCAACGGTCAATTTTTGCCCGTTGGCAGCTACCGGTCAACCGGCCCGGTCGACCCAAACAAACAGAGAGCTCTGCTCTCAGTCCGGTCGACCGTCCCAGTCGACCGTCCCCAAAGCTGCCAAACATGCACAGATTTGTGCACGTTGGTCGACCGGCCCGGTCGACCGACCTCAGCCCTAGTCGACTAGTCAGGTTACTAGTCGACTTGGTTGAAGCCTGGAACAGAAAATTCAGTTAGAAATATATTTAAAAATTCGTTTATCTTTTCTAAAAATCACCAAAAATACTTTTATCATTTTGCATTGATATATAAACATGTGGTAAAAAGTTTAGCTCAAATATCAATCAATATGAACTATTTTTGTGTCTAATCATTTTTACCAAAAACCAAAAACTGTATTTTCTAAAACTTGGATTTTGAATAGAAAATACGTTTTGTCCAAAACTCTTCCAAATACAAAAATATGATATTTAAACACTTTGAAGCATGATGCATATGGATAGAAATCCAATATACATGAAACATATACATATCATAGTTTTTGTCATTAATTCCAAAAATATTTTTTGTCAAAAATACCAAAACATATAACACATGAATAAGGGAGTCAAAACTAAGTTTGTTTAGGAAAACAAATCATATATACATTAAACCATGTAAACTTGTTTTGATCTATCTATTCATGAAAACCAAGATCGGTTAAACCTAAAACCGAAAAACCAAAAACTAATATTCAAAACATAAAACGTGTGTGTTGTGAACTTGAGCATTATCATACTGTTCTAATCTTTACAATTTGGATCTAAACACAAAAACTAAACTATGGTACCGAAGTCTTCTTATAGAGCGCAAACTCCAAAGCCGACTCGATCCCAAAACTCCTTGATCCATTGAGCAAGTGCTATATGTGATCTTTGACGCTCGGGCTCTTGAATCAACTTGTGAAAGATGTGTGGAAGCTTTCACCAATTAAAACTTGATTAATGATCTGAAACTAAAATCACAAGATTATTAGTACACATAACTACATGAGTTAATCATCATCAAAACTAGAGTGGAAGGCCTTTGGGCCAACACTTCCATCACCTTACTTCACACGGCAAAAGGTTGAACATCACCTCATCAAGATCCGACTAAAGGCAAGAATGGGGTGAAACAAATGCACAATCAGTATCGACAAGGATGAGTGGGTAATCTCTAACTTAAAAAATCAAGTAAAATTAGTACATCAATAGATCATCAATACTCATGGTTAAGTATGAAATATGAGAATTATCTTGCATGTTAGTATGTTAGAGTTAGAACCCTTCATCGTAAGCCATCTATAGCTTTTGTTTTCACAAGGCTTATTGCGATGCTCCTTGATTCATGTGGGTTGATCACATACGTGTGTTGCATGTTTTCATATCATATATGTCATAATTCTTTTTTATTTTAATAAAACTCTGCTATGAATGTATTTTCATGTTTAATGGCGTGTAGGGTAATTAAGGAAGAAAAAAAGAGAGAGACAGATTTATCCAATTAAATCCAAACATTCAAAAGAAAGAGGATCAACCCAAATCCAGAGGTTCCAAAGGTCATCTTATCAGAAGACCGGGTATATCAGATGAGATAATATTATTCAAAATCAAAAGAGAAACAGATTAGAAGAAGACCCTATCGGTTTCACTGAGGAAAAAGAGATTGATCATCAAATTTAAAGCTGAATTCAAAATCTAAAAGGATAAATGGATAGAGAGAAGATCAACGAATGAGATGAAGTAATTTAGACTCGGATTCAAACTGAATATATTTTAGTATTTGAATCATAACTTTCACTACACAAAACGCAAATCTGATAATTCAAGATGATCCAGAAAGAAGACTTAAAGGGTTACAACTCTTACGTTGATCACTATTTCTAATTCTATCATTTGATAAGTTATATTCAGCAATTAAGACGCCAATAAGCTTCAAATCAGAATTGAATATCCACATCAAATCAAGTTTGGAGATAATGGAAAGATTCAAATTCAGAAATAGCCAACTCTCCTTATCTTTTGACTCGTTTTCTTATCCATTTCTATCTCAATAAATACCCCACACATCAGAGATAGAGGAGGATCAAGCAGAGAATAGAATAGATTTATGTATAGGTTTAACTTAGGTTTTTCTTCTCTTTTTAATGTAACTTTTTTATGTAACTGAGATCGAAGAAGAGTTTCATGGGAGAACAAGAGTGATGCTTGTACTGAGAGTGATACCGGTGTAAGTATTCTTCCTTTCTTTCATTGTTATTCAATTCAATCAAAGTTTCTTTTTCTACTCTTATTTTGTTGCTTCTCTCTTCTGTGTTTGTGAATCCAAACGACTCCAATAGCTTTGAAGTTACCTCGCCCTTATAAGTATTGTTGATAACCCATGGTGATGAACAACCATTTCTATGATAGTATAGCTTGCACCTTCATTTCATGGTATAGATCAGGAATGGGAAAGATCTCATCTGTCATGCTTCGCTCGCCTTCAAGTAAGGTACACTGTTGACAAGGATTCCAGGTAAGTCATCAACCGGAAGAGGTAGGTAAGTTTTTTAGTTTTCTTTTTCTTTCTTTTAATTCTTAGTTTAGATCACTACTATCTCCCAACTCTTTTATTCACTCTTTTAATTTTTTTATATAAAACTATTTTCTATTTTCTCCACCTTCTCAATCTACAACTTTCGTCTTAACTTAACTATAACTCTTTTTTGATTTTCTTTTCAAGAATTAAAAGAAGAATTTTAACCATTTTAAGTAACTTAAAAGAGAACTCACTAAAAGCTTCCATCGCTAGTTCCTCCTTGTGGATCACAACCCGCATAGCCACTTGATATCGCGGTAGTATTGAGTATATTGCACTCTTTATTCTTAAGTTCTGAAATTCTGTATTTTTGTGTGCAGATTTAAACTCAATCAAATTTTGGCGCCGTTGCTGGGGAGGGACGGTAAGTAATTTTTTTATTTACTTTATTGATTAACTTTCTTTTTTGTTCTTTATGAACAGGTTTAAAAACAAGAAATATTTTGCTACAGTAGACATATAAGTGGCCCTGGACTCTGCCTTGGACTCTGTTCAAGAAATCAGAGCTCAGAAGCCCTCAGATTTGCTACATTCCCATGGAGTGAGTGAACTACTTGCCTGTATTTTTTGCAGGCTGGCTGAATTGTAAAGTTTAAATATTTATAGTTATTTATTTTCTTGTTTGACTCACTGTACATAAATTTCTAATTCAACAGTAAAAGATTATTTGTAAATGTTAAAAATGGTTTGACTTGCATTTAGGTACATGTTTGATTCATTTATCTTTTACGTTACTATTGAAGAGTGCTGGAGCAAAGGTACATGTACATAGCATGTAATATAGGAACACTTTTGAATTGTTTACATTGCTTAAGTGTTACTTTTCATATACATGTACACGTTGCACTAAATTGATTTAAGGGCTTATCCTATAAACAAGATAACGTGTGGAAGTCATTACCCTTCCTTAGCCTACAAACAATCTCCTAACTCACTAACCCAAACCTAACTAAAACTGAGTAGACGTTAACCCCAGGGACATCTTGGACTCAATAGGGATTGACCTAAGGGGGGAAGTTGTTAGAAGTTGATTCTTGCCAAATCGGTGTCTAAAGGTTGGGGATTGAGGGGCGAAACCCCGAAGATTGGTGCTTTGGCATAATTAGGCACATTGTTTAGGCACAGATACCTCCCACTGATCTTGCCCCTACCTGGCCGAGTAACTTCTGGTCAGATTCTGCAATATACCCCCGTGGACAGTCTAACCAGTTAGGAGTCGTCTAGGTTTAAGGTCTACTCTAACTTAGGCTAGATTTTTTTCATTTTTATTTGTTTGTTTGTTTGCTTGTTTTGTTTTTTATTTTTGACATCTTGGTGATATGGATTATAATTACAATTATTCATATGCAAATAGTGACCCATATTTCGCCCCGACCTCTTTTGACTTGGATATTACAACTCGGCATATTATAACTTTAACCAACCAAGTATGCCTGATTGGTCTTATCCGAATCAATATATGCCCCAGTCCCAATAATATGAACAAGACCGGAACAATCATCACCACTCTTCACAGAGTCAGTGGAAATACAACTCTCCTGAGTCATATAAGCAACCACCTTACCAACATCTAGCTTCATATACTCCTTCTCTCAATCAACCATTAGAAGAATCAATTGACTAAAAATGAGAATGGAAACCTTAGAAAAGCTTAAGCGACGAATTCAAATTCTAGAAGACTGAAAATCCCGTCAAAATTTTCAAATCAAAGATGTTTACTCTATTTTTCAAAAAGAACATACCAACTTAAAAAGAAGTACGGAAGCCATGATTCAATTCCAAAGTAATCCTTTAAATATAATAGAAGTAAGACTTAGTCGACTAAAAAACATGCGTAGGAATAAGAAAACTCTCCTACCCAATCTTTGACTATTCCCGACACTTCTAACCATATTGATAAAAACAAAGAATCATGGAATCTTGAAGACTTTGACCAAGATTCAATTTCATCACACAAACTTGAACTTGACCAATTTCAAACTATGTACAAATTGGCAAGTTTTTCATTCAATGAGATTGAACATGAATGTGAATGTGACCCTGATCCCCAACCTTATGATTCAATTTCCATTTTTGATTTTATATTGACTCCGGTATCATTACCCAATTTGGACCAATTTTCGGAGCCAACATTTATTCCCATATACATAGATGTAGAAATTGAATCACCAAATTTGGATAGTCACATTCCACTGATAGGAGAAAAATGTGAGTTTCAATTCTTTGATTTGAACTCAACTCTTGAATCAAAACTGACTCTCGAACCCAAAGTTGATTTTCCTAAGTAATAGTTTTCGAACCTATCACTCTTGAACCCTAGTCAATTATTCTACCAAGTCACAGTCTTTTGTTGGACATAGGTATTGACCATAATGACTCAGTGATGATTTTTCAAGACTGGTCATGTAAAGGGAATAAGTTTCATGATAGGATCTTTCATGATCCTATTCATAATAGGAATTGTAAATTATGTACATAGAAAAGAGGTCAATAAAGTGGGTTCCGTGAACCACCACATTATCTTAACTTGGTAGCAACGCTTGGCCCAATTCGACCGCCACCGGAACCACCACCTTAAGGTAATATTTTCTTCCCTTTCTTCGTTTTCATGCATCATGCATTCATTCATACATTGAGGACAATGAATGAGATAGGTGTGAGGAAGGTTCTAACATAACATAGGTTTTATTTTTTTAAATTAAAAAAAATAATATTTTCCTTTTTTTTAAAAACTTTTGAAATGAGGAACAATATTTTGATATTTTTTTGTAAGAAATTAAGTCATTTTAAAGAAAAGGCAAATCATAATTAGGGTTTCTTATACTTGGACAAAATAAGATTATTTGTTTGATTTCTAGGGTTAAGAAGAAACTTGAAAAACTAATTTAGTTTTAATCTTCACCTTGATGAAATATGCAACTTTATAACACTTACACACTTAGGGTTTAAAAATAAAGATTCTTATGCCTTATATAAAAAAAGAAAAAAGATATATATATATATATATATATATATATATATATATATATATATATATATATATATATATATATATATATATACTTATATTAAAAATTCTCTGATTAAGCTGAGTATTGGTGCCTCATAAAGCATGAATATTCACGCATAGAAGTGGTCCATATAATAAAATTCTTAGTTTTGTAGCCTTATTTCCCGAGTCCTTAAGTCCTTGGGGTATTTTCTTAGCCGGTACCCTATAACCATCCGGTTTGGGAGTCACTGATAAAGGCTTATTACATGGACAGATTAGAAAGCCTAATAGACTAAGGAATAATGGTGCCAAAAATATAAATAAATAAATAAGGTATAAGAGTTAGAGTGAAAGAACTCTTAGTCAAAATTTCACGGTCAGGAAGGTGCATATGACTTAGGGTAAAGTAATAGACTAGATGAGAAATACAGTTTGACTTCTTACCTTGATTGATAACGAGTTTTTGAATAGAGACTAAGTCTAGAAATGAAAATTTTGATTTTTTTTATAACTTATAGATTACTAAACTCTTACAATAATACTTCAAATATTTTCTTTTTTTTCAAAATATTTTTCGAAATTGCTAACACTTTTTTTCTTTTTTTTTAATGGATTTTGTGGGTGCAATCCACTGAAAATCCTTACGAGACAAAACTCATCCTCTATGAGTAACTTAAAGGTTTAATAGCTTAGCACATGCTCAGTGCAAACGTGTGACCTGCGAAAGTGGTCTAATAAATTCTTAGGTTTAGTTTTGATGTTTTGCTCAAGGACAAGCAAAAGATAGGTGTGGACGTGTGATCACATACGCGCCTTGCATGTTTTCATATCATAGGTGTCACACTTCTGCATTTTATTTTAATAAAATTCTACTATTAATGTATTTTATGTTTAATGGCATGTAGGATAATTAAGAAAGAAAAAAGAGAGATAGACATATTTATCCAATTAAATCTAAAAGTTCAAAAGAAAGGGGATCAACTCAAATCCAGAGATTCTAAGGGTCATCTTATCTGAAGACCGGGTATATTAGAAGAGATATATCATTCAAATTCAAAAGAGAAATTGATTAGAAGAAGACCCTATCAGTTTCACTGAGGATAAAGAGATAGATCGTCAAATCTAAAGCTGAAATTCAAAATCCAAAGGATAAATGGATAGAGAGAAGATCAAGGAATGAAATGAATCAATTTAGACTCGGATTCAGACTGAATATATTTTAGTATTTGATCATAACTTATGCTACCAAAATTCAAATCTGATGATTCAAGATGATCCAAAACGAAAACTTAAAGGGTTACAACTCTTACGTTGATCACTATTTCTAATTCTTTCATTTGATAAGTTATATTTAGCAATCAAAACACCAATAAGCTGTAAATCAGAATTGAATATCCACATCAAATCCAGTTTGGAGATAATGGGTGGATTCAAATTCAGAAATAACCAGCTCTCCCTATCTTTCGACTATTTTTTTTTTATCCATTTCTATCTTATAAATACCCCACACATCAGAGACAGAGGAGGATCAAGCAGAGAATAGAATAGATTTCTGTATTGGTTTTAACTTAGGTATTTCTTTTGAAAGATCACTAGAGGGGGGTGAATAGGTGATTATGCTAATCTAGTCAACTCAATGCGGAATTTAAAAACTTAATGCAATACACTCAAGTGCAATCAACAAATGATGCACACACAACCAAGCCAAGCAATTATGAATGCACAATATGAATATTTGCAAGGCACAAAGTAAAGAGAGAGATAGAGAGAGTCAATGGATCAAGCGCAAACAACAAGATATGTTTCGAGGTTCGAGCACCCAGCTCTACATCCCGCCTTCGACACACGAAGGATTTCTAATCCACTAGTTAGTCCACAAAGAACTCTCACAAGGAGTACCCAACTCCTCTCTTAACAACCACAACCTCCTCCTTGAGGCAAGCTCCAAACCAACAATCTATCACCTCACAATTTTGAGGGATACAACCCAAGGCACAAAGCCAAACAAAGATTGGGTTTTTAACTTGGTGGTCTAAACAACAACCACAAACAATCTCTTTCTCCCACACAAAGATCCTATAGAATAAGAAAGTAGATGTTGCTCAAGTGTGGAGAAAACCAATGGAATGGAAATCAAAATCACAAAGAAAATCCTTGGGAAAAACTGAAACCAAGATATAGAGATGAATCAAACTCTTTTTCCCAAAAACCCTTTTCTTTGAATTTCAAACCCTAGCAAAAACACCAAATAGATTGTTCAATTTGAATCCAAAAACTTCTTTTGATTGCAGTGAAAACACCAGAGAGTAAGGAAAAATTCGCACAAAAAATCTTAGAGAAAAACTCTTTCTAATGGGGTATTTATAGGCAAATCTGGAAACTAGCCGTTGGCAGCAGATTTTGCCAAAATAGCCCATTTCTGACCGTTGACAGCTACCGGTCGACCGCCCAGTCGACCCAAACAAACAGAGAGCAAACTGCTCTCAGTCGGTCGACCGCACGGTCGACCGGCTACAAGTGTAGCCAGCGTGCACGTATCCGTGCACGTCGGTCGACCCTGACGGTCGACCGGCTACATAGTGCGGTCGACCGTTAGGGTCGACCGACCTAGCCTGGCAGACACTGTACAGGTCAGAAAAACAGAGAAAATAAATATCCAATAAATTCTTGTAAACTATTAAAAATCCCAAAAATAGTTTTGACAATTTGCATTGATATATGAACATATGATAAAAGTTTTGACTCAAATATCAAGCAATTAAAACTACTTTTGTATCTTACAATATTTTTCAAAAACTAGAAACTGTATTTTCTAAAACTAGGATTCTGAATAGAAAATACGTTTTGTCCAAAACTCTTCCAAATACAAAAACATGATATTTAAACAACATTTAGGCATGATGCATATGGATAGAAATCCAATATACATGAAACAAATATATATCCATGTTTTTGTCAATAATTCCAAAATATGTTTTGTCAAAAATACCAAAACATAAAACACATGAATAAGTAAGTCAAAACTAAGTTTGTCTAGGAAATTAAAGCATGCATGTTTATAGAACAAATCATATATACACTAAACCATGTAAACTTGTTTTGATCTATCTATTCATGAAAACCAAGATCGGTTAAACCTAAAACCGAAAAACCGAAAACCAATATTCAAAACATGAAACGTGTGTGTTGTGAACTTGAGCATATCATACTATTCTAATCTTTACAATTTGGATCTAAATACAAAACTAAACTATGGTATCGATGTCTTCTTGTAGAGCGCAATCTCCAAGCCGACTCGATCCAAAACTCCTTGATCCACCGAGCAAGTGTTATATATGATCTTTGACGCTCAGGCTCTTGAATCAACATGTGAAAGCTTCCAAATCATCTTGTTGAAGCTAATCACCAACTAATAACGTGATTAATGATCTGAAACTAAAATCACAAGATTATTAGTACACATAACTACATGAGTTAATCATCATCAAAACTAGGGTGGAAGGCCTTTGGGCCAACATCTTTCTCTTTTTTAATGTAATTTTTTTATGTAACTGAGATCGAAGAAGAGTTTCATGGGAGAACAAGAGTGATGCTTGTACTGAGAGTGACACCGGTATAAGTATTCTTCCTTTTTTTCATTGTTATTCAATTCAATTGAAGTTTCTTTTTCTACTCTTATTTTGTTGCTTCTTTCTTCTGTGTTTGTGAATCCAAACGACTCCAATAGCTTTTAAGTTGCCTCGCCCTTGTAAGTGTCGTTGATGACCTATGGTGATGAACAACCATTTCTATGGTAGTATAGCTTGCACCTTCTTTTCGTAGTATAGATCGGGAATAGGGAAGATCTCATCTATCATGCTTCGCTCGCCTTCAAGCAAAGGTACACCGTTGACAAGGATTCTAGGTAAGTTATCAATCAGAAGAGGAAGGTAAGTTCTTTAATTTTCTTTTTCTTTCTATTAATTCTTAGTTTAGATCACTACCATCTCCCAACTCTTTTACTCACTCTTTTTAATTTTTTTGTATATATTGTTGGCCCAGAGGCCTTCTACTCTAGTTTTGATGATGATTAACTCATGTAGTTATGTTTACTAATAATCTTGTGATTTTAGTTTCAGATCACTAATTAAGATATTAGTTGGTGATTAGCTTCAACAAAAGAGTTTGGAAGCTTTCACATGGTGATTCCATAGCCCGAGCATCATGATGATACATAGCACTCGTTGGAGTCTAGCTCGTGGATCACGGTTTGGATCGAGTCGACTTGAAGATGGAAGATCGTCAAGAAGACTTAGGTATCCTAGTTTAGTGTGTTTTAGATCCATTTGTAAAGATTAGATAGTTGATATGCTCAAGTGCACAATATACACACGTTTTATGTTTTGGATTTTGGTTTTCATGAATAGTTTAGATCAAAACAAGTTTAAATGGTTTTTATGTATATTAGATGTGTTCGATATACATATATGCTTCATGACATATACAAACTTAGTTTGACATACCTATTCATGTGTTTTATATTTTGGTATTTTTAACAAAACATTATTTTGGATAAAGACAAAATTTATGATATATATATGTTTCATGTATATTGGACTTATGTCCATTTGTAACATGCTTCAATGTGTTTAAATATCATGTTTTTGTATTTCAATGTGTTTTAGGAAAATCAGTTTTCCTATTGAAAAATCCAGGTTTGGTAAAAATACAGTTTTTGGTTTTTGATAATATTTGCAAGACACAAAAATGGTTCAAAATGTTTGATATTTGTCTTGAAATATTAATCACAAGTTTGTATATCCATGAAAAATGATAAAACTATTTTTATGGATTTTTAGAAGATTTATAGGATTTATTAGAATATTTTCTAACCCAGTTTTCTGACCCAAATTGCTGCCTGCCAGGCTCTAACGTTCGACCGGCCCGGTCGACCGACGTGCACAGACTTGTGCACGTTGGCCAGGCACAGGGCTCGGTTGACCGGAGCGGTCGACCGGCCAGAGAGCTTTGCTCTCTGTTTTGGGGCGGTCGACCGGGTTCCTCCAACGGTCATATTTATGACCGTTGACGGTCGACCGGGCGGTCGACCGGGGCAGTCGACCGGGTTCCTCCAACGGTCATATTTATGACCGTTGGCGGTCGACCGGGCGGTCGACCGCCAGCCGTGCTGGCTGAAAAATACAGCCAACGGCTAGTTTTAGGGTTTGGCCTATATAAACCTCATTCCTTTGGGATTTTGTCCAAGGTTTTTAACAAGAAAAATTTCTCTATTCTCTGATTTTTAAAACAAGTTTTCAAAGTGTTTAAGAGCTCAAAAGATCCATCTTATTTGTTTTAAAGTGTTTTGTTTATTTCAAAGAAATTAGGTTTTGGATAATTAGTTTTGATCTAAAATTTCTATATCTATTTTGGTGTTTTCCAAAGAGAATTTCTTTGATCAAAACACTTGTTTTTTCACACTTGAGCTTATCTTCTATCCTATTCTATTAGGATCTTTGTTTTGTGAAAAAAGAGATTGTTTGTGGTTGAAAGATACCACCAAGTTGTAAACCCTTTCATTGTTGGGTTGCTCCCTCTTTGGTAGAGGTTGAGACTGTTGGTTTGCTTCCTCTAGTGAGAGGTGGAGTTTAGTTTTTGTATCCCTCTTCGGTAGAGGTGATTTGTGGTTGTTTGGATACGGGCCTATCCCTCTTCGGTAGAGGTGGATTGTGATTGTTTGCCTCGGTGGAGGTTGTATTGGTTGAGAGAGGAGTTCGGTACTCCCGGTTGTACAAATCCTCCTCGGTGGAGGTTCCCTCGGTGGGAGTCCTAGGTGGACGAGTTAGTGGATTGGAAATCCTTCTCGGTGAAGGCGGGGACGTAGAGCTAGGGGCTCGAACCTCGGAACATATCCTTGTGTTTGCGTTTGATCCATTGTCTCTCTAACTCTCTCTCTTTACATTTGTGCATTGCATCATTCATATTGCCACATCTTATTTGCTTGTATTTGTGCCTTGCATATATTCACATTGCCTATTCATATTACATGCTTGGTTTGTTTGTGTGTGCCTCACTTATACTTAACCACGAGAGCTTCATATAGCACCTCAACCCTTATCTAGGGGAATCAAGAGGAGTTAGTCCAGAGCCCTTCACGGGGAATTCGGCTACACTCGTTAGTTGTATTAAGTGTGTTGCAAATTAGTTTTAGCTTCCGCATTTAGTTTCTAGATTAACACTATCACCTATTCACCCCCCTCTAGGTGATTTACATATATCTATTTTCTATTTTCTCCACCTTCTCAATCTATCACTTTCTTCTTAACTTAACTATAATTTTTTTATTTTCTTTTCAAGAACTAAAAGAAGAAATTTAACCATTTTAAGTAACTTAAAAGAGAACTTATTAAAAGTTTCCATCGTTAGTCCCTCCTTGTGGATCACGACCCGCATAACCACTTGCTATCGTGATAGCATTAAGCATCTTGCACTCTTTATTCTTAAGTTTTAAAATTTTGTATTTTGTGTGCAGGTTTAAACTCAATCATAGGTTAATCAAATAGTTAGAGATTAGTGAGTTAATAGTTAGTTAACCATGCAAGAGAGAAGTTAGCTAGTCATGAAATGACAAAGTAAGAAAGTAGACATTTTTACACTAATTGCAAGAAGAAAGGCATGTAAAAAGAACAAAAAAGTTGGAGGAATAAGAAGAGCAAACTTGTATTGATTTGTCACTGATCAATTACAGAACACTCGCTCTCTCTATTTTCTGAATCAATTACAAGAGAATAGAAATTACAAAAAAATCTAAAGAAAATCTAGAGAGAAAATGCGCTAAAATTCCCTAACTCCCCTCCTCTGACAATCAGGGGGAGTATTTATAGCGTCAAAACTCTAGGTCAAATCAATCACAGTCGTAGACAAAAATGCTAAGCCAACGGCCCTGATTTTGTCGCGTTTCCATGGCTTTTGCCGCGAAAACGCGACAAAGATGTAGTCGTTAAGCCTGCGCCAGAGGGTGTCAGGTTGTCTCTGCTCAGGTGTCCTTGTGGAAGATTCTATTTTTTGAACATCCTCTAGGTTGTTAGAAGCATGGGCTTCCATCATTAGGCTTCACTTAGGCCTCACAAAATTTTCCGATTAATTAAGATTTTGGGCTTTCTTCTCCATTAAACAATGGACCTAAAATAAAGAAAAAAATATTAGTAACAAGAATTTTATTAATAATAAATGGGATAATGTGATGTAAATTATGCAAAAATGAATACTAATCACACCCTCATATTTATCTTTTGCTCGTTCCCGAGCAAAACAAGAAAAAAGAAAAACTAGCTAACAATGTTATTACACCCCACTTTCGCAGGTGGCGCGACTGCACTAAGCGTATGCAGCAAGCGGTTAAACCTCTAGGTTTTTCTTAGAGGAGTTTTATCTCCTGAGGATTTTCAGCGGAATACACCCACAAAATCCATAAAGAAAGAAAACAAATATTAGTATTTTGAAAATACAATTTAAAAGAGAGAAAAGTTTTCAAAATATTTTTGAAAAAAATTAAGTGATCTAAGGTCATAAGTCCACAAAAAATTATTCGTCCATAAACTTAGTATAGATGCAGGATCTTTTTATTAATTAAGGTAAGAATTCAAAATTGGATTGAATAATTGATCTTTCATAGAAATCTAGATGATATGCACTTGTGATAGTGTGAATTTTTGAGATTTCAACTCCAACCATTAAGTCATATATATATATATATATATATATATATATATATATATATATATATATATATATATATATATATTCTTTTTCTTTTCTTTATTTATTTTTTTTAGGCTTTCTAGTTTATCCATGGTGTGAGCCTTTAGCCGGTGACTCCCAAGCCAAATGGCTTTAGGGCCTAGATGAGAAAACATCCCTCAGGCTTAAGGATTCGGGTAAATAAGGCCACAAAACTTCAAGGAATTTATTTATTTTGACCACCGTTAGGCGTGACTAACCATACTTCCTGAGGTATAATTAACTAACTTAATTAGTGGCCAAGTATATATATATTTATTTTTTTAATTTATGGCATTTTTAAGTATTTGTTTTCATCTCAAAAATGTGTAAGTGTGGAGTGCATATTTTCTAATGTAAAAAGTAAGGTCATATTATCTTTCCAATTCTTCTTTCTTATTCTATAATTTAAACAAGATCCATTATTTTTTTACTATGTTTAAGAAATAATGATTTTTAGTTTTCCTAATTCTGAAGATTAACTTAATTTTCTTACAAATATATCAAAACTTTCACTTATTTCAAGAAGTTTTTGCATAAAGAAAAAAAATTTTGTCCTATAAAGAAGTGTAAAAAGGAAGAAAATCATGTAAATAAACCTAAAAAGAGAAAATCTAGAAAATAACAAAATAAAGAGAAAAATCCTATGTTAGTACTCACCCCCATACCTATCTCATGCATTGTCCCCAATGTATGACATTAATGCAAAAATGCATGAAATAGTAAAAGTTTTGTATCACCTCTAACGACGACTCGGTCTGACCGAAGTGCTTGGACCGGCCGATCGTGAACGTCGTAAACCCTCCTCAATGTGCTCCAATTGAGCTTTTTGCTCTTTCATCTGTCTTCTAAGGTGAATCTGCCCTTAAAGATCTTATTCATGCCTTTCCATATGGAAGACATGAAGGCACTGGTCTCAGTATAGGTGGAGGTTGTCACCAAAAGTCAGGCTCATCCTCTTCCTCCCATCTATTTCTATGAGGAGCTCTCAGCAGGAACATCCTCAGGCTGGATTGTAGGAGTCCAAATCGAATGCAAACAGCTATTATAGGCACAAGTTATACATTCGGGGATACGAATACTCAATCATACCCTGAAAACGTCATCCGTAGAAAGTTTCTGCACAGACGAGTCACAACTATTGGTAGAGAGTACTTGGCACCCCTAGTGCGTTGTGAATTTGAAAAGAGCTATTGTAAAATGATAGTGTTCAAATAGATCGTGTACTGTCTAGTCATCAAATTGTGTATAATTTGAATAACTGGTCTGTTGAACAATGTATGTGGTCAAGGCCTAGGATATTACGATGGATCCGGCGTCCAACGCAATGAACATTACGGACTTGTACTTGTACTTTTCTGTTGGAATGTATATTGCTACTGTGCTTCCGCACTCTAATTTTTACATGTACTGATGGTTAGCGTATATAAATGAGGATATTTCCGTCTTACGTATATACGTTATAGTAACGTATTCGTACTGCAGGATCGGGGCGTTACATTCCAACGCCCACAAGGCTGCCAGCAGTATAAGGCCGCCATGCGCTGCTCCCTGCTTGGACCTGAGGACCTACTTCTATGTTACGCGAGCTTCAAGGCCTCTGTCTCCCTCCTGCGCGAGCCCGAAAGTCCCACACGCCATCGGACAGTCTGACAGTCGAAGCCCTCTTCCTAAGGCACCTGGACGTCGTCTTCCTCATCAGCCTTCATTGGAACCCATGTTGTGCTGAATATTGAAGATAGAATACAAAAAAAAAAAAAAGAGTTCAAGAAAAGCAGATCCGATCAGGTCCACATTTACAACAAAGAGAAGGTAGGATTTAAGTTAAAATCCAACTACTACAGGTATCCAACCCGCATGCTACTATAGTAAATTCATTAATGAACTGGCTCATTAAGCACATATTGGTTTAAATCATCTCTCTCTCATTTGGAGTCTGATTCGCGGGATTCTTGAGCCGTTGGACTCGTGGAGACTAGCTCTACACATCTATAGCTATCACATGACACTGAGATCGATGTCATCCTCAATATCCATTCTCATCTTCATCCATACCACCACCGATAATCCATCACCAACATCTGTAGCATCACAAACTTCAAAATCCCTTGCCATCAATCGAGAGCTAATTGACAAGATAATCCCATGCCGTTGATGAAAATCGATCGATGAGATAATCCCTGTCGTCGATGAAATTCGATCGACGAGATAATCCCTTGACGTCAATCAAGAATCAATCGACGAGATAATTCTCTGTCATCGATGAGTTCAAAACCTCCATCCCCGTCGTCGACAAGAGCTGTTCGACGAGCAACGAGTTCACCATCCCCGCCGTCTACGAGAGTTGATCGATGAGTGATGAGTTCACTATTCCCGCCGTCAACAAGAGCTGATCGACGAGAGATGAGTTCACCATCCCTGTTGTCGACGAGAGTCGATCGATGAGCGACAAGCGAGGAGTTCACTAATCACTGAAGTTTGAGTTCGATGATCTCTCAAAAACCTCCTATCATAGTTTGAGTTCGAGGACCTCTCAAAAAAACTTCATACCTAGTCAAGTTCGAAGACCTCTAAAAAAAAAAACCCTCCTACCCAGTTTGAGTTTGAGGATCTCTCGAAAACCTCCGGTTCCTATTGAGTTTAAGGAATCTCTAAAATCCTAATTTTTTTTCTTTTATTTTTATTTTTATTTTTAAGTTTGAAGAGTTATTTGGCAAACTCATTATGGTTTCCCCATCATTAGTTTTGGGGGGGGGGGGGGGGGGGGGGGGGGGCGGGGTTTTAAGAGTAGAATTATTAGAATTGTGTTAAGTGTAGTATTAGGGTTAGAACTGTATTAAGAATAAAGTTTTCATTGTTATGCAATTATATCTCTATATATTTGGGCATTAGGCATTGCCCTTATCATCAATAACAGCAATAATTATACTTTTTCCTTTTTCAATTATTTTAACAGTAATTGTGTCTTTATTTTTCTTTTAAAATGTTGCCCTTCTGCTGTAAATTATTTCATTATGCTTATTAATGAAACGAACAGAATAATCCACCTCGCACCAAAAAATAAAAATAAAAAGTTGCATATTATCATCAATGAAAAGAAAACAAAATAATTTAACTAATGAGGTTTGACATTTCCTTGTCCATAAGCATTTATTTATCCAAATTCTCTCTTAACAATGGATGATGGAAAACTAGACATGCAGAGGATATCATCTACGCACAAAGCCCTCCAATTTTAGGTATGGGCTCGTGAAAGGGCCTATTTGATTAAGGGTGGAAGTGAGAAAGTGAAGAAGTGAGGAAGTGGTAATAATTTCCTTTGAAACTTGAGAATTGGTTAGTAAGTTTGCCGGTGTTTGGATGTTATTGAGAAGTGGGGTTTAAAAAATATTATGTTTTTTCTTATGTTTGGATAGCAATGTGAAAGTGGAAGTGAAAAAATTGACTACAAAGTTGACCGCAAAATAGTATTAAAATAAAATTAATTAAGAAAATAAAAAATGGACTGTAATTAGAACGCATTGAGATTTTCATGATAAAAAAATTAACTGTTTGTGCTACAGCTTATTACAAATGAGATTTACATGACCACAAAATTAACTGTAACACTTTGAAAGTGAGAAAATGATTGTGTAAAAGAGAAAAGAGAAAAGGAAAAGGGGTTTTCTTATTTTCCTTTTCTGGTGTTTGGATAGATAGGGAAGTGAGCAATTATCCTTTCCCATTTCCTTACTTCCGCCCACTTCCTTGCAACCAAACACGCCAGAAGTCAAGCTCACCCAACAACCAAAAAATGAAAAAAAAAAAAAAAAAAAAAAACAGAGAACAAATTTTGAAGAGGGAGATTCGATCTTCTCTTCTTCCTTCAGATCCTTTTGTTATTGTTATTGTTATTGATGCTATTGTTGCCGTCTCCAACACCAAGCGTATTCTTCGCAGCCTCAACTGCTCCTTGTGCCATTTGCTTCATTTGCTCTCCAGTCTGCCAAAAAAAACAAATTACAAGTTCATCCCATAATTAGTGATTAAATGTCAATTGCATAAATTTGACCAAGCAAAAGCTATGCACTTAATTGGCAATGCGAGTTTCTTTTCTCTTCTTTCCTCCTTTTTGTCTTGGGAAATAGATATTGATCTTCAAGTTAGTCCTCTTGAATTTAAAATATTGTCTTGTATATTTTGACCTACTAAATTATAAAAATGAGATGTTTAGATAATTATTATTCTCTCAGAAATCAAAAGTTTTGTAATTTTTTGATTGTTAAATTGGTGTGCAATTTACAAAATACTGCCCTACATACTTATTATTTAAGTAATTTTCTTCCTCTTAAAATAAAGCCGCCCTAGAATTTTAGCATTAAAGTTTTGTATTTTGCCCCTTTATATTTAGAATAAGATCATATACTTAATTTTACTACGGCCATTAACTATACAAGTAAAAGATAAAATTCGTTCAAGTCTTATTTTCTCTTTTATATTTGGACAAAAAATTCCAAAAAAAATAAAAGAAGAGAAAAATGAAAAGAGAAAGCCAGAAAGAAAATCCAACCAATTAAGAGTTAGGTTATTAAGCTCGAGAGAAATCCTTCAGTCGCAGTGTCAACCAATTTCTTGACAAACAAATGAAATAATTTACTTGATTCCCATTGATTTATCTATCAATAATCTAATTTCATCCCCCATTGTTATTCTTTCAAATAATAGAAAAAATCAATAGGAAAAAGTAGCAATGAAATTAATAAAAAAACAAAGAAAGGGAATTTATGGAAACCTGCTGAAGAAGCCCAGCAGACTGCTCCCTTGTTTCATGGGCTGACTGGGCCGCATCGGGCCTGCGAGCCTGCATGCTGCCTGTACCCGACCGGGCCGACTCCATCCATTCCTCCGCCTTCGCCTGCACGAAAATTAAAGCAACGTTGAACGTCAGATTTATCGGTTCACAATAACAGAACTGTCTCGCGGGTTAACAAAAAGCATCGCCCACACCATGCCCTCTGCACGTGCTTGGCCCGCGCTGAAGTTCTGATGAGCGTTCGACATTGTTCCTTCCAAAAAATAAATAAATAAATAAATATTTTGATTCTTTTTCCTCTCAATTTTTTTTCTTTCACTTGTATTATTCTTGAAAAGCCTAAGCCTGGGTTGTTTATATACAAACAAAACCTCTAATGGACATCTGGCATCCAACTTGAAATGACACGTGTCACACTTCAGCACAATTTAACCCCCTTAATCTTGCATTTGACCAGGTGAAGTTGTTTCTGGCCCATCAACTGCGGTGAATTATTCAATGGGATCTAAAAGTAAACATCAAATACTTTTTTTTTTCCTTTTATTTATTTCTCTGTTTATATTTTGAGGTAAAGATTGCGATGTTTATCTTTCCACAAGAGTTTTGAGTATATTTTTGTTTTGCATAAAAAGAATATGCAGGCGTTACAGGACTCGCATTCAAACTTGAACTAACATTCGCAAAGTGGATAGGACAAAAAATTTCCATATTATTTTCTCTTTAATATAAATTTCAAATGACTAATCCGATGCCCACCCAAATTCAAATACATACAGTCTCTGAGTAAACTTTTAGCCTAATTCAACTCCAGCCACTCAAAAAAGTTTGATCACAATATGGAATCGTTAACATCAGTGATGTCCAAAGAGCACGTGAGGGGTTTTAGGCCAGACAAAAGGCCTGCTTGCCTTTGTGCACGTGACCACCCTTGAGCATTTGGGGGGCAAACAAAAATACTGAAGGGAAATTGGCTTCCAATTCAATTCAAATTCAGTGGAGACGCGCAGTTTGGAAAACGACTTCTCAGAGATTTTTTTTTTTTTTTTTTGCACTTCACGTGGAAGGAATTTGGTCCAACTATAGATAAAAATCATGAATGGCATCCGAGATCTGATAACTTGATCACATCTCAAGTATATTTATAGGGTTTAGATCTGAAAGTTAAATTAAAAAAATTTTAGCTGAAAAACAACAAAACACTTGTACATTGAAATTCACTATGATGTATATTATTGTAATTATAATGATAATATTATTGGAAATAAAACTTAATGATATTGATATAAATAAATTATGTATTAAGAAAAGGAGGCCAAATTCCTTATATGATTTATGAGCCATTAGTTTCAACAAAATTTTGAATTATCTTGGAGTCTTGAATAGAAACAAAAGTCTGAGAGAAGAAACTTACTCCCTCTGTTCGCGAATAGTAGTGTGTTTTTCAATCAAAATTTTATCTCAAATTATTAGTCTATTTTTAATGTTACTTTTATCTTTCTCAATATTACTTTTATCATTTTCAATACTATTTTTACTATTCAAATTCAATTCCTAATAAACTCTTAGTTCTCATGTCGATCAAAAAACGACAAGTAAAACCGAACGGTACTAATTTCCCGTTTGCTCCGCGTACAATGGAGAAGGAGAAGTACCTGGGAACAAGATTTAATGCAGAAAGGGAAAAGTTGAAAATATATTTTGTAAAATCTATAATATAATATTATACTTCGGTTAAATTTTACAATAAAAGGTCAAGACAACTCTTAAGATGAGAGCTTTTAATAGCAAACTACTTTGCTACTAAAATAGCAGATGACTGTAGTTGCTTGTGATCCATGATCGAGGAAAGTTCAAAAGTCAAGTGCCATATTTGTAGAAATGAACAAACCACCAAATTCTCCCTTGTATGAATATTTCTTTTATTTTAGTGAATAGTTACATGGTGAAAATTTTGGTGTCGGAGCAAATAATTTTAACCCCACTTGCAATTTAACGAATCAAAGTGATAATGTAGGATCTTGAAAATTTAATCGAAAATTTGAGTTTTGAGTGTGATATAAAACAAAGTTGCCTCCTGTACCAATTGATTCCCATTTTTCTCCATATATCTCTCTATATATCAAATGGTGCCGTTAGTTTATTCAGTTATCTTACTCAAATCTTTTAATGCAGCCTGGACTCAAGTTTTTGCGTAGGAATCTTGTCAGACGATCATCACATATCTTTAAACTTAGATCTAATATTTCTAATCTCGGATCAGTTGAAGCATTTAGATAAATCCCGAGATAGAATAGCTTATGTTGGCCGATTGATGGGTGAAGTTTGTACAGATATTATTGGTTTAGGTTTAGCACACTATAATTTTTTTTTTTTCGCCAGAATTTAGTACACTATAAATGAAGCTATTGCTTTTCAATTCTTCAAGCTTGAGAGCCAATTCGAATGATATTTTTTTTTTTCTATTTTTTTTTTTTGAGCTGATTTCAGTGTTTTTTTTATGATGTCTTTTGCGGGATTAGAGCTAGTAAATTGGTGTTTTTGGTTATGAGAAAATTATGGTTAAGTTTTTTATTAAGAAGGAAGACCCAATTTTAACTTCTAGGTTTTTAGCTTAATGTGAGTTGGTTTTTTTTTTTTTTGGCTATTTTATTTTCGAGTTGTTTAGTTTGCTACACGGAATATGTTTTTATATTATCTTGTACATGTATAATTTATTGGAAGAGAGGAATTTATGAAAAGAATTGATAAGACATGTGGCTTATAATAAAAAGAAGTCACAAGTTCAAAATATATCAACAATATTATAAGGGGCTGTTTGTTTCGTGTAAAAGTCTGTAATTCGTAAATGACTTACAATTTAATTACAATTACGGTGTTTGTTTGCACCGTAATTCGTAAAAGACTTACACAACTCAACTACCACTCACTTGTAGTCCAATTACCACTCACTTACAGTCCAGTTACAATTAATTTTGTGGTCATGCAAATTTGTATTATTTTTTAATGTTAATATTAAAGTTTTTTAATATTTAGTATTTTTAATATTTATTTACAATATTAAAACTTTTTAAATCACTAAATAGTTAATTTTGTGGTCAACTTTTTCACCTACGACTTACACATTACGACAACCAAACAGCATAAAATACAATACATTTTCTCACTTACAACTTTATATTACCAACCAAACACCGTAAAACTTACATGGTTGTAACTAATTTATAACTGTAAAAGACTTTACCAATTACGACTTACAATTACGGTCAATTACGACAACCAACCAGACCCTAAGAGAAACTATATATCTTTGTTAGACTCTCTTCTTACTATTTCTCTTATTATATTGTTAAGTAAGTATGTGAAAAATACACATTTAATTTTTGTATGATGTTTCTTTATTATCTTCTTAATGAAATGGTTGGGTATACTTCATTTTTATTTTGGATAAAAATAAAATTCAGCTACATATTTATGATATAGCTAAACTGTATGGTACAGTTACAGGCAAAATCAAAATGTAAGTGAAACATAATAGACTACTTTGCCCATTGCATGCAGCATTGAACATAATGTTCTCGAGTTCAGCTTGAGAGGATAATATATGGTATGCACATTTGCTGGTTAAACTCAAAGTCTTAATAAAAAATAGAATTAATCAGGGTATTGTATAGACCAAGAAATCTATTCGTGAGCTTCCAAGATGGAAATAAGAATTTTCCCCGGCGGTCCACAAACAAAAGAAACTTACAACTCTCTCTTTTCTAGAGGTCAGTCAACTCTTCTCGTCGGGCAACCAATCAATCCTTCGGCTCGGGTAGAAAATAACCACTCATCGTATTGAAAAGAGAAGCGGTATTCTATATGAATTCAATGAGTCAAGTCCAGCTATTGAGAAGGAGTCCTCAGGTCATGTTCACAATATGAGTCTTTTTTTTTAATCTTTAAGAGCCTGTATTTATAGAGAGTGAGTTGGAGAACTCTCTTTCTGTGTTAAATCACACCAACAATTGGGTGATGACACCAACTGTTATGTCTCCAAGACCGTGATCGATGTTGCGGAATCGTGGTAATATGTAATATTACAAAAGAAAACTAGTAAATTAAAGTAGCAATACCAAGACAAAGAGAAATAATACGAGAATTTAACGTGATTCAGCCAAACTCGACCTATGTCCACGAGGAGAGAACTTGAGAGAGTTTTATTAATAAACTTGATACAATAGATCTAACATTCCTCATGATTCCCACAAGAGTATTCACCTTCTCCTTAAATCCCTCAAGATTACAAGAATATTCTTTCTCTCGTTGCAACGTCACCTACCTTCTCTTTGCATTGGCTTCTTACAATATACTAGGTTATAATCTTTATTTATAGAGTTTTACAATACAAGCCTATTCGAACTATGAGATGATCTTAGCCGTCGGATGCATGAAGAACTTAATCAATCCTTATAAGAGTTGATTTTCTTGATCTAGAATAACTTTAAACCCTTCAATCTTAAAAATAAATCCTTTAATGAATAGAATTTGAGTTTTACTCAGAGTCCACTAGAATGAAAAAAAACCTGAACGCGCCCGAAAAGTAAAATTGAATCTGATTCAGGGCCTTTGGCTGCGACAGGTGCACCATTCTATCGATAGTGTATGCTGCCTGTTGACAAACTGAGCCGCATTTCTTCTCTATTGTATGCGGTCGACAGGCCTACCGACTGTCCATTGTGTGTGGTCGACAAGCCAGTTGAATGCACACTATTTTCTTTAATCTGCTTCTTTTTCAAGTTCTTCTTCTTCTTCTCCAACTTGATCGGATCATTTTTGACCATCATTTCCTCTTGAAAATAAGGCAATTTATAATAATCTCCATCTTGACTTGCTTTTCAAGTCTTTCGGAAAATACATTGGACATTTTAGAATTTTATCTTAATTATTTTCTTGATTGTAACTGTACCGTGAAGCCTTTATTCTTACCCCTCTCCCGGGGCTTTTGGCTAATTCACCATCATGCCTTTGGTTATCTCGGTTTTTGCCTGAAAACACTCTCTTTTCTGCATCACTTTATCTCAGTTTACTTCCGGTCGCAGTCTTCCTTGAATCTCCACCTCGCGCTGAGCTCCCTTTCAAACTTGTCATTTAAATTCCATTTGAGCTGAGTTTCTTTCTTTCAGCTTGTATATCCCTCCACACTTTTCTCCATTCAGGATTACCTTCTCTCCTTGGCTATCCGTGATGACTATGTGTTACACTTGGATCTAACATCCCTCTGAGTCGAGCACCCCTATGAATACTAGATTGTATCGTGCCTCCTCCAGAGCACGCACTTTCCTATTTTTACCTGTAATATTGATTGTCCCAATATCGATGATGACCTCGCAAGTCGAGTCATCTAACATTTTGACAGTCTCTTCTTCCTTTGAAACCAAGGAGTTGAACATCTCCTTCTTGGAACATGCGTGAACCTCACTACCAGAATCTAATATCTAGCCTATATTTGTAGAAGTGTTATCTATGAAATTTGTTAACATATAGGGGTTTGATACACCCTCTGCTATGTCTGCCTTAGTAGTTTGCGATTTCGTCTTCAACTATTCTTGTCGATACTTGCAGTCCTTCTTCTAATGACCTTCCTTGTGACAAAAGAGAGATGCCTTTGATGAATCTGGACTTTTCTTTCCTCCTCTTCCTTTTCTTCGCTCTCCTTTTCTTCCCATGATCACAAACCTTAACCTTCTGGCTCATCTGATTTGACCTTTTTTGATCTCATTTAGAGTTATCGTGACATCCTCCAAGATGAGAGTTTCATTTCCATAAAGTATGGACATTACGATATGATCGTAGGACTCCAGAAGCGAACTAAGAAAAATTAACGCCTTGTCCTCCTCATCGATCTTCACATCAATAGCCAGTAACTTACTGTTGATCTTATTGAAGAAGTTCAGATACTCCAATACTGCTGTCCTTTCCTTTATACGTAGCTCATATAGTTTTTCTTCAAGTACAGCTTGTTGGAGAAGATCGTTGTCATATACAATGTTTCTGACCTTGACCATAAACTCGTAATTGTTTTTTCATCCATCATATTGTGCATGACCTCATCTGTGAGTAGGGGTGAGCATTAGTTCGGATAAACTGATTAAACCGACCGAACCGATTAGTCCGGTTCAGTTATACAAGAGAGTTCAGTACGGTTCCATAATTTGTGGAGATCTGTAAACAGAACTGAAAACTCTCTCTAGAAACTCTCTTCCTCTCTCTAGAAACTCTCTTCCTCACCCCATCCCCTCCCTCCCCTTCCCCTCCCCTCGCTGTAACCCTCGGTTCCATATGTCTGTCGGTCAATACTGGTATTGATACCCGATTTAATCATCCTGGTAGCCAGATTGAGGTCATTTCAGCTCAAGATATTATTTCCTAATATTTTAAATTTTTCTAGATTTTTTGGAAATTTTTGGAAATTATAGGAGAAGAATCTCAATTCGGGATCGAGCGGTGTCATGGACAGACTCCGGGAGTTTAATTAACAATCGTGGATAAATTTCAATGATCCGACTTTACAACAAGGTTCAGGATGACATTAAATTTTGAGAATTTTTTTGAATTAATAAGAGTTTAAGCTAACAAACTAATAATTAAATATTGTTTTATATAAAAAATGCAATTAAAAGAGAAATCTCTTCTTTGAGAGTTCAACTTTTACTAAACCACAATCAACACATCAAATGCACCAACCATGATGTCTTCATGGCTTTTCATATAGAAAAGTAGCCATATATATATTTAACCTTCTTTCTCTTTACCCTTTATTCTTGCAAAATTAAATAAAACCAAACCCTTTTGATTGTTCTCTTCACAGTTTCGAACCCAAGACCTCCTGTAACACCCCGTTCCCCGAATACATACTTAGATACGTACTAAAAATTTTTAAATCATATATTTTGATTTACTTTCTGTATTTATTTTTATTTTATGATTATTTATGTGTCTGTTATGCATTGAGTCCATATTCGTGGACTCGGAGCCAGCCCTAATCTGAACCGGGGACCTGATCCTAACGTATTCCTCAATTTGGTCTTTTTGCTAGTCAGATTTGGCCGATTTCAGTTTCAAACATGTTTTTCTAATATTTTAGATTTTCTATGATTTTTTAGAATTTTTCTGAATTAAATTGCAAAATATTCAAACTGGTATCGACCGGTGCCGCCGATTGATTGTCGGATTTTTAATTATCAATGGAGTTGAATTTTTAAATACTTCTTTCACATGTGTTTCTTAGGATCGTATTTTCTATCTCAAGACATTTTTAATATTTTTCTAAATTTACCAAAATTTCACCAGATTTGGTGTCGGCCAGTATCACTGGTCAATTTCAGGATTTTTTTTAATTTACAAATGGAATTGAATTTCTAAAATCCATTTTCACATTATCTCTTAGAATCATATTTTTCTACCTTAGTGCATTTTAGGATTTTTCTGAATTTATCAAAGTTCGACCGGTATTGGTGTCGACCGGATATCTGGTAGATTCTAAGATTTTTAATTTGAAAAAGAATTTTATTTCAAAAATTGATTCCATATTATTTCTTAGGGTGATGTTTTCTACCTCCGAGTACTTTTGCGTATTTTACTGAAATGGTCAATATTTCTCGATAATATAATAATATTATTTTCAGAATCTTTCTCCTTTCTTTTTCCTTTTTCATTTTTTCTTTCCCCTATCTCGTCACCCTACGTGCGCCACATGGGGAGCCAGTCCCCATCACCTCACCCCTATCACATCCCTCTCCCCTCTCTTTTTCTTTTTCTTTTCTTCATTTTTATTCTTTCTTCCCTTCCTTTTTTTTTCTCCCACCCCTTTCTCCTTCTCTCCCCCTTCTCCTCTTCTGCTAACGCCGCTGCCACTACCGCCCTAAGCCAGACCCGTTGCGCTGGTGGCCCCCCAACTTCGGCGAGCCTCTCTCCTCCATCTCTTTCTCTTTTTGTTTCTTTTTCTTTTTCTTTCCTTTTTCTTTTCCTTTTCTTTTTCTCTTCTCCTTCTTGTCTCCTCCTCCTCCTCCTCTTCTTTCCTTCTCCCTCCTCCAGATCCACCACCGTGGAACCTTAGCCGCCTCCCCCTCTCTTTTCTTCCCCTTTTTCTTTTTTCTTTTCTTCTTCTTCTTTCTTTTCCCCTTTTCTTCTTTTCTTTTTCTTTTTCCTTTTTTCCCCAACTCTCCCTCTCTCCCTCTTGAAATACACCTAGAGGGGGGTGAATAGGTGTAATGCTAATATAGGACAAATGATACGAGATTAAAAACTTAATTGCAAACACACTGTGTAACCAAGAGTGAGCCTGAATTTCCTGTGAAGGGCTCTTGAACTACTCCTCTAGATTCCTCTAGATTAAGAGTTGATGTGCTTTAATAAGCTCTCTTGGTTAAACACAAGTGTAACACCCGGATTATTATACCCCGAGTTAAAGTAATATTATTGGTTAATAATATTTCCTAGAATTATGCATGGAAGTATGTACTGCATGAATTGATCGTATTAAATACTGGTGTTGGTATTCATACCTAACACTGCATGACATACTCGTATTATTACGGGTATTGGTATTTAATATTGATTAGGATTTGTATTAATATATTGGGGAGATGAAGAAAGAAAATAAAAATGAAAATATAAAAATAAAAGAATAAAAATAAAATAATAGGTATGGGAAGTATGGGGAAGTATGGGGGAGTAGGTGGGAGTAGGTGGGGGGAGGAAGAGAGATAAAATCTCTCTCCCCCGTTTTACTCTCTCTCTCACTCTCACTCTCCCTCTCTCACCCTCTCTCTCTGTGGATGTTGGCCGGAGGCCCAGCGCCGGCGGCCAGCCGGCGTGGGGCCGGCAGGGGAGGGGAGGAGCACCAGCTCCCCCCATTCTCTTTACTCTCTCTCTCTCTCTCTCTTCATCTCTCTCTACCTCTATCTCTTTCTCCCCTCTCATGGCGGCGCGGCGCCGGAGATGCGCCGGCCAGGCGGCACAGCGTCGGAGGCCCGCCGGGGGGCGACGCCGGCGGGGCGGCGCCAGCGGGACGGCGCCAGCAGAGCGGCGCCGGGAGTGCAGGCAGCAGCAGCGCATGCTGCTGCTGCTCTTTAGGAAGAAAGGAAAAAAAAAAGAAAAGAAAAAGAAAAAGAGATAAGAGTTGGGTTTGGGTTTCGGGTTTAACCCAAACCCGACCCATTAAGAACCCAACCCATTCATTTTATAAGGTAAATTTTATCTTAGCCCCTGTGAGATTGAATAATTACTTTAGGGCCCCTGAAAAATTACAAACAGCCCCCTGAATATTCTCAGTTATTACGTATCTAACCTTTTATATTGGTTTTGGTTTTCGAAAGATATCTTGGCCATCCGAAGTCGGATTCGGACGATTCTTGAGCCGTTGTGATCGTGAAAACGAGAGCTACGCATCTGGTATATCAATATATGATATTGGGTGTTCAAAATTATCGGTATACCCGGTGAGTGGAAGTCCTAACTCCAGTCTGTTTTTCCCCAATTTAGAAATAATTGTTGTTGGGAAATTATTGATAATATGGATTCATTGGAACTAAGAGATTACATCATTAAAAAGATAGTTATGATAGTTACTGTAAAAGTGAATTGGTGTTATGGAACCGAAATCCAAATAGGGTATCCGAATAATGAATTACGGATATATTATGTATATGCGTGTGAGAACCTAATACGGGTATGATACCAAATTGAGAATTGTTATTTAAAGTTCATATAATATGACCATTAAGAGTCTGTAAGGGTATTAAAATGATTGCACATAGACAAATACCAAATGAGTTATACGTGTGACTCTGAACATGATGTATATGTTGAGTCTTTATTAGAATTTAGAACCAAATGACTAAACACTAGGTTTTGATAGAAATTGTTAAGTGTAAATCTTCAGCTGATGCCATCTACCCGTCTGTGATGAACATTGATATCACTCAACCTAAAAGTCATTAAATGGGTAAAGTTTACCTCCGATTCCATTACACACTGTGATTGCATGTGTATTGACTGTTATTATAATAATGATGATAGTTAAATGAAGATCAATATTATATGCAAGTGATGTCCAACTTGTTATGAAAATAATAGTTAAGGATAATAATAATCGGATGGCAATTGGTTAACACCGGTATACTCGGTGAGTGGACTAAACAGTGACAACCGGGAATCGATAACAGATCATGAATATTTATTTATTTATAAGAGATAATTAGAAATAAGTTAAGATAAAAGATCACTTGAGACCCATCAGCCCGATCGGATAATTATAGAATTAGTTATGTTGATACTGGTATAAGCAGAATCCGAAGTTGATACTAGAATTGAACTAAACAAATGAAAGTGGAGATTATCTTCGAGTAACTCGATGTGACCGTGATATAGAAAACTCTGCTAAATGGGATACATGTAATTGATGCAGTATGATAGAAATAACGTACTGATTAAAGTATTGAAGGTTTTGTTAAAAATTGATAACTCGGATGGGATCGGGATATTCCGGTAAATTAGCAACTGTGAAAGTGAACCAATGATGATGGAACTGATCAAGTAATTGATAATGAACTGAATTAGAGCAACCGAATTCCTAACTCTACCGGACATGCTTGATAAGTAAATTGAATATCAAAAGCTTATTGTTAAGCTAAGTATTCGGGATACTCAAATATTATGTAGTATGTTGAGTATCGATCTTGCGAATACTGTTTTCATATTTGTTGTGTTTTATGATATATACGCTCATAACGTGATTTTGTGTATCAACTAGCACACTTGAAGCAGTAAGGGTCAGCTTGTGACCTACATGATTATATATCGATTAAGTTGTTAATCGGTAGCAACTGAAAGTAACTTGATAGATAAATAACTAAGATTTATCGAACCCAATGAGAGGTGGAAGAATAAAACCTTTGAACCAGAACTCGCAAATAGATATTGCACTTTTAGCGATTAACGATTATTAATGAAAACTACTGAATAAGATCAAGTCTGATGATTATCAGATAATGGGTGACCGATGATGGTGTATAAGTATCAAGTGAGTAATTAAACTGGTGAAAACCTGTTAGAGTCAGTATTGAGTAAATCTGACAACTTAATATTAAGTATATCGATTATGACGGATAATTCGATATCAACAAAATAAATACTGATAGTATTGAACTAGTATTTTGGTATGCCTACTCGATATACCGGAGACTTTCAAGTATTCTTGTAATTGATTTAACAGAACATCGGAATCCTCTATTAGGTTTGGGAGTCACATCTTTATAGTGACACCGATTCTATCTAACCGGTAAGAGTTAGATAATTACCTTAATAATTGAAAGTTAGTAATACCGACGAAAGATTGAGCGTCGTGTCAATGAGATTAGTAATCCAGTATGGGTAAATGATATGTGTGTGTGTACGCATGTACATATGTGTGTGATTTGATTCATATGCAAACGCAGATAATGATTTGGCTAGTAAATGACTGTGTGGTTTGGAACTAGAAGATAGAAATAAGCAATAACAAAACATGCTGCATAAAAGCCAGTAGCGTTAACACCTGTATTGGTAGGACCTGGGGTAAATTTGGGCTGTACCAAATAAAAGTATTAAAATCAGTCCTTACTTGAAATAAAGGATAATTATGATATCAAAGTGTAATAATCCATTAATATCGAAATTGTCGTGTGACTATCATTTGTATTAGAAGTAATGAGAAGATTTTGAATTAAGTTAAGTTGTAACCAATAGGCAGTTTGCCTGAGGATGTAGAGACAAATGATGATAAATCCTGAATGTTAATTAAATGATAAAAGGTGAATAAGTATTATGATTAGCAGGAGCGAATACTGTTACTACGGGTTAGAACTTCACCGGTAAGATATTGAGGATCATTAAGTTGAATGCTTATATGGGTGCATGATCGACACGTTATTGTGTATGCATAGTAGTCTAACACATACCTCTTAAAAGGAAATAGTTTCATGAATGAGCATCATACTTGACTTCATGCACATCTTTGGCTACACATATATTGGAATGATATAACATGTTAGTTATCTTGAAAAGGCTTGCATGTGGCTAGTTTAATAAGTGGTTACTTATACATGTTAATGTCCTTCTTAATATTGGCATCATGTAAAGTAGGAATTATGTGAATTCCTATGTTGACATTATCTTATGAATCCTTGCATGTGGTTACTACATGAAGGATATGATTATCACATGTTTGGAGGAAGGGACCGGGTTGAACCGGAGGTGATCGAAGGAGAGAATAATACGTGGTATAACGTATTGGAGGAAGGGACCGGGTTGAACCGGAGGTGATCGAAGGAGAGAATAATACGTGATATAACGTATCGGAGGAAGGGACCGGGTTGAGCCGGAGGTGATCGAAGGAGAGAATAATACGTGGTATAACGTATTGGAGGAAGGGACCGGGTTGAACCGGAGGTGATCGAAGAGGAGTATTGATATTATTTTATGCTTGAATGATTGTTTATGATATTCGGTATATGGATATGATTGTTTATGATATCCGAATTATGGATGTTAATAGGTATGACACCAATATATGCATATGATGGATTATGATGTCGGTATATGGGTATGATTGTTATGGCATCCAGTATATGGATGTGAGTGTTCCGTATTTCTTCATGTATGAACACAATTATAATGAGATACTATCATGAGTAGTGTGTGATGGCAATTGTATATTGGGGTAAGTGCAATATGGAACTGTAACTAATCTAGTGAGTAAGATTAGGCTCTTTAAGAGTTGTGTTGTGACTATGACTATATATATGAAATACAAACATGTTACAAATTGGAAACCAGAAAGGTGATTATAGGAGACTAATGAGTAGGTCATGTAGTACAAAATCATTAAGATTGTATGTTAATGAAATACATTGGTCACGTGTACACAAAAGAATACATAGAGGCAGTATCAGATAATAGAAAGAGTCTATGATTCATAAGCTGCAGTATCAACCACAAGTGGAAAGTATTGAAACTAGTTTTTGATATCGCTCAACTGCATAATACTTGAAGTATAATGGTAGTATCATACAACTTTATTTGAATGACTTCACTCACTGAGCTGTTGAGCTCACCCCACCACAGATTGATATTTTCAGGTCACGGCAAGGCGAAGGTTCGACTTAGAGCTGCAAGGATGTTCTCCTGAGATAACGTATGTACTTATTGTAGAATGTAAATCTTTTGTAAACTCTGATGTTATTAGTCACCATAAGTTAAGATCATATATCACGGAAGCACTCTTCTGTATATGTTTATTTGATGGACCTTGGGATGAACATTATGATGAAATGAGATTTATAAGTAGGCTGATGTTAGCCGAAATCTAATTATTGTATTGATGGAGTCTATATTTCAGAGGAGATGCTGCCGAAATTTCTTTAGTATATTCTGATTAACGAGCAATACGGTTGATGATCATTTAATTTTGTGGTAATTAAATCTGGGGCCGTTACAACAAGTGTGGACACACACAAACAATATCTAGCATATGAATATGAACAATGTGAAACAATGTAAGATATAAGAGCGATAGAGTTGAGAGATAGTGGATCAAACGCAAACACCAAGGTATATTTCGAGGTTCGAGCCACTTCTCTACGTCCCCACCTTCACACAGAAGGATTTTCACTATGTCCACACAAGACCTTCTACAAAGGGACCTCCACTGAGGAATTACAACTCTATACCCGGAGTACACAACTTCTCTCTCAAACACAACACCTCTACACAAGAGGCAAGGCACAAAATCAAAGTAAAGAAAAAGTTTACAACTTGATCCAATGATCACAAACTCTCTCTTGGTGATCTTGAAAGATCACAAACAATTTTTCTCACAAAAACAAGATCCTATAGATAGGTATTGAATTGATAGCTCAAGTGTGAGAAAAATAAAGTGTTAAAAAGAAAACACAAAGAAAAACTCTTGGGAAAAACTTCTGATAGATAAAGAAATGAAGAACAAAATTAGAATTTCCAAATATTGGTTTTTTTATTTTCAAAAAATTTTGAAACAAATAAAGATAAGAGAATTTTTAGCGCAAAAACTTGTTTTGAAAACTTACTGAAAACCCTTAAAAAGATGGTAAATTTGCTCTCAAAAATCTTTTTGAAAACTGGCCAAAGGAATCTATATTTATAGGGGATCCAAAATATAGCCGTTAGGGTCCAGGTCAAGTCAAAACTGACCTGTCGGTTGATCGCCCCGGTCGACCGGCCAACGGTCAGATTTCTGACCGTTGGGGTTGTCGGTCGACCGACTGGTCAACCGCCCCAAGGCAAGTTTCCTGCTCGGTCGACCGCCCGGTCGACCGAGGCCAGAACCAGAGAGTAGGCTCTCTGGATCGGTCGACCGTCTGATCAACCGGCCCTAGGCTAAGGCAAGCTATGAACATCAATCGACTGCCCGGTCGACCTAGCTCTGATCCGGTCGACTGGTTGGTCGACCGCCAGTTGTCTCAGGTTAGTGTTTTAGGGTTTGAAAACTTGATCTTTTAAATACCCATAAAATCCCATAAAATCACATAAAATCCATAAAAATAAGTTCTTATAAATATTTGAAAAACAAATATGTGTGACTAAAATTCAACACATATTTCAAACAATTTGAACTATTTTTGTGATATAGAAATTAAGCTTTAAACTAAAAACGGTATTTTACAAAACTTGGATTTTGAAATGAAAATTCGTTTTCTCTAAAACTTGTATAAATAAAAAAACATGATATAGAAATACTTTTAAAGTATAATGTGTACAGATAGAATCCAATACACATACAAAAGATATATCCATATTTTTGACATTAAATCCAAAACTAAGTTTTGTTTAAAAAACAAAACTTGAAACCATGAACTAGATATATATCAAAATAAGTTTTTGGACAATATGAAACATAGACGTACATGGCTGAAATCCAATATACATTAAACTATGTAAAACTTGTTTCAAATAAGTTTTTGGACAATTGATTCTATCTATTCATGAAAACTAAAGATATGTTCTTTGAAAATCCAAAACTGGTTAAACCGAAACCAAAACTATTTATACTTGTGTGTGCGTGAACTTGAGCATATCAACACTAGTCTATCTTTACATAAGATCTAAAAATAAACTAAACTGAACAAACCGAAGTCTTCTTGTAGAATTCCTTCTCTAAGCCGACTCGATCCAAACACGATCCAAATGAGCTTGACTCCAACCGAGTGCTAGATGCTATCTTGACGCTGCTCTTGAATCATCTTATGTTAGCTCTAAAACTTGACTTAGAATTCTTTGTTGAAGCTAATCACCTACAAGATCTTGATCAATATTTGAAACTTATTAAAACAAGATCATTAGTAAACTAACCTTCATAAGTTAGTTATCATCAAAACTAAGGTGAAACGCCTCTGGGCCAACAATCTCCCCCTTTTTGATGATGACAAAGCTTATAAGGTTATATATGCATAGATTAAGATTAACCTTCATAAAAACTTCCTCTTAACTTATGCAAAATCATAAACATATAAAGATATGTAATGTAGCTCAAGATGCCAAATAAAAGATATATATGCATAAACACATAATGAAACATGCATATATAAACCTATATATATGCATAAACACTTAATGAAACATGCATATATAAACCTAAATCTTTCTCCCCCTTTTTGTCACTCATCAACAAGAGGTGAAGACAATCAAACAATACCAACAGCACATATTTTGAAACAAAAATTTTGATACTAATAATAAATAATCAATTGAAAGAAACCAATTGAAAGTAAAATAATTTTTTTACTAATTAAAAATTAAACATTCTTTTTATCAATTGATACCAATAGAAAGGCATAATCCTAATTGAAAGTAAAACCAAATTTTTGGGTAATACTAAAACCATTATGCAATATAGATACAAAATTGAAAATAATACTAATTTAAGATTATTAATACTAATATTAAAAATGTTAGTATATACCAAAACAAAGTATTTTTTATCATAAAGAGTGGGAGTAAGATACCAATTGAAAATAAAACCAATTGAAAGATAAAATAAATTTTTTTTCTCCCTTTATGAAATACCAATAAAAATAATGCATAAGCTTATATATGATACCAATTGAAAAATTGACATTAAGGGCTAAATCGAGCTTAGAAAGAATTAATTTGTGCTAAAAATGTATGGACATGTATGTTTAAAACACAAGAAAAATATTTATATGTATGTATTAGAGAAAAACAATTTAGATATGATCCATACACAAAAAGCATGATTATACAAAATAAATTTTCATTGAAATCATGTATATCTCATACCTACCACCTTATTCATACACATGATAACCATCCGCCCTTTGGTGGTAGGGGTTTCAAAAAATATGATTGAAATTTTTTTAACATATTTGAAAACTCTACCAAATTGAAGAATAATGAAACTAGTTTTATGATAATTTGAAAATTAGTACGAAGTCCTTCGAGTAAGGAACAAAACACAATTGTATTCATAAAATATGAAAATTACATAAGAATCGACACTCAAGAAGCAATAAAGCATATATATTCTCATGAAGCAAAAATCATCAGTAAACAAGATATAGAGTGTATAAAAATCATGTAATCAACAAAAATTATGGAAATAAGGCATTGAAGCTTAGTTGAAATTTATTTTATCTCAAAAACAAGAAATCATCAAAACACAAGAAATTCTATTTTTATCAAAAATAAAACAAGCTTCAAGGTATATGTTTATTTTGTCGAAACTAAAAGTATACATACATATCCCAAATATAAATGAATCCATAAAAGAATATTACATGAAAAGCAAATAACTCTAGGATAAACATGTATATCTACTAGTTTTAGACAAAATTAATATATACATGAGTCTAAACACATTTTATGAAAACATGTACAAAAATAGAAAAAACAAGTAAAGATGCAAAAATCATGAAAATAAGGTTATACAAGTACATCCAATGAGTACAAATGAGCAATAAAGTACAAACACATGATAAACAAATGTGGCTCATTAGTTGTATAAATATAAACATAAGTTTTAATAAAAGTTTAATCTAAACATATAATCAAAAAATAAAGTGCAAAAACATAAATAGACATGATCATTAAAATGCATGTGTTTTAGAATTAGGATATACACAATAGCTAAACTATAGTGAGTACATAAATGATGTGAATCCATATGAACATAGGTGTATCTCAAAGACTATCTATGTATATCACATGTCTAATAACATTGAATTTAACATAATGAGCATGAAAACTAATAATACTAAAATATTAATAATACATAAACAAAATAAGGAGTTAGAAATAGTTACCAAAACTAATGAACCAATCTCTAGGTCTCCAAACCATTGTGGTCCTTCCACCTAATATCCCTTGAAAGTGATGCATCTAAAAAAATAATCTTTACGCTCGGATTGCATCCACCATCAAGGCATCAATACCCTCATGTCAAGTGAGAGCCCACACCTACTACAATAGGGGTGATTTGGTACCCATACTTTCTTAGGTCTATGGGGGTTAGCACCTTTCCTATCCTAAATAAATTTATTTGTAAATTTGAATTATGCATTCTATCATAATAAAACTTTGTAAGGTGGCCCGTACGTCCACAATGTGTACAAGTGTACACATGAGCATACACATAATCATGTATATGAGCATAATGAGCAAGTGTATGCCGTATTTTGTGTGTATGAATATGTGATGCATGTTTCTTACTAAACAAGGATTCCAATTTCTTGTGATTCATAGCACATTGGCTCAAAGAGGAGCCTAAACAATCAACACTTTTCTTCAACATGTAAATATCATTTTCAGTTGTTGAAGAAGAAGTGGAGCATGTATTCTTATCAATAGAGGGTATAACAATGAAATCATGATAATAATGAGAAGCCAAATCATTTTTAAAGAAATATTTTCATTTGAAACAAAATCCAATTCTTTTGAAATTAAAACAATTTTGTTTTTCAAAACATCATTTTTTTAAAACAAAATCTAGTTTTGAAGACAAACCAAATTTTTCTTCAAAATATGATCAAAATTATTTTCATTCTTTAAAAACTCATTTTTTTTTAAAAACAAGGTCAAGTTGGGTTTTTAATGACTCCCTTTCATTTGAAATTTCAACTCTTCTTACAAAATCAAATCAAGTTTTGAAAATAAATTTTTATTTTCTTCTTTTAATTCAAAACTCTTACTTTTTAAAGCTTTGTACTTTGAAAGCAAGTTTTCACAAAATAAGAAAAGCTCTTTATTTAAAGCATAAGTATCCATAGCATTATCTGTTGACCCAGTATCCTTCCACTCTAGTTTTGATGATGATTAACTCATGTAGTTATAATTTACTAATAATCTTGTGATGTTTAGTTTCAGATACTTAACAAGATATTAGTAGGTAATTAGCTTCAACAAAAGTATTTTGGAGCTTTCACATGGTGATTCAAGAGCCCGAGCGTCAAAGTTCATATCTAGCACTCATTGGAGTCATACTCAGTGGATCACATTTGGATCGAGTCGGCTTGGAGACGAGTTTGTCAAGAAGACTTCGGTACATTGTTTAGTTTATAGTTTAAATCTATTGTTAAAGATTAGATAGTGTGGTATGCTCAAGTTCACAACACGCACACTTGTTTCAAGTTTCTTGTTTATTGGCTTTCGATTTTTGGTTTAACCGATCTTGGTTTTCATGAATAGATAGAATCAAAATAAGTTTACATGGTTTAATGTATATTAGATTTGTTCTATATACATCTATGCTTTAACTATTTAAACAAACTTAGTTTGATAGTCTATTTCATGAGTTTGGAGTTTTGGTATTTTAACAAAACTTATTTTTGGATTTTAAGTCAAAACAATGATATATATATATCTTTCATGTATATTGGATTATATCCATATACAACATGCTTCAAGTTGTTTCAATATCATATTTTTGTATTTGGATAAGTTTTGGACAAAACGATTTTCCATTTCAAAAATCCAAGTTTTGGAAAATACGGATTTTAGTTTTCGGTAAAATTTCTAACTTACAAAAATAGATCAAATTGTTTGTAACATGGTTTGATTTTACTCAAACATGTTTGTATATCAAAGTATTATACTGAAACTATTTTTGTGAATTTTAAAGATTTTATAAGATTTATTTGGTAATTAAAAACCCCGTTTTCAAATCCCTTTATTAGATCTGCCAGGCTTTGGCGGTCGACCGACCGATCGACCGGACCAGGAGCGGTCGACCGGAACGGTCGACCGGATGTGCACGAGACGTGCACAAGGCCATATCAGCTGGTCGGTCGACCGAGTGGTTGACCAATTGAAGGCAACCCGCTCTCGGTTGTCTCGGTCGACCGGGCGGTCGATCGGCCAGAGAGCTGTTGCTCTCTGGTTCTGGGCGCGATCGACCGGGCAATCGACTGGCAGGCTCAACGGTCACCTTTTTGACCGTTGGCCGGTCGACCAGAAAGTCATTTTTGACCTTGTCAGCTGCCAACGGGCAGAATTTATATGGGGGTTATAAATACCCCATTTGAGGTTGGTTTTCTCAAAGACTTCCAAGAGCAAAAATTTTTCCTATTTACAAGTGTTTTATACTAGTTTTTCAAAAGAGTTTTTAGAGCCAAAAGGATTCATCTTTATTTGTTTTAAAGGGTTGGAAAATTCGAAGAAAAATTGGATATGTGGGATACTGCTTTTGAACTTCATTTCATACTTATTCTAGTTATTTTCCCAAGTTTTTTCTTTGTGTTTTTGTTTATAAACTCTTCATTTTTCACACTTGAGCTTATCTATCTATCTTATCTATAGGATCTTTATTTTTGTGGGAAAAGTAGTTTGTGGTTGTGGAAACCACCAAATTGTAAACCTCCTACTTTGTGTTATCCCTCTTGTGTAGAGGTTGATTTTGGAGTGGTGTCTTTGTGCCCTATCCCTCTAGTGAGAGGTTGATTGGTTGTTTGGCTTTGTGCCCATCCCTCAAGTGTGAGGTGATTGATTTGTGGTGGCTTTGTGCCTCTAAGTGTAGAGGTTGTGTTTGTAATTGAGAGAGGAGTTATATACTCCCGGTTGTATTGCCCCAAATCCTCAGTGGAGGTTCCCTGTGTGGGAGTCCTGTATGGACAAGTTAGTGGAAATCCTTCTGTGTGAAGGCGGGGACGTAGAGCTGTGTGCTCGAACCTCGAAACAATTCGTGTGTTAGCGATTGTTCCATTGACTCTAACTCTCTCTATTACTATTGTCTTGCATCATTTATATTGTCATAGGACTATTATATGCTTGGTTTTTTTGTGTGTGCCTCACTTGTGTCTAACCACGAGAGCTTCATATAGCACCTCAACTCTTATCAGAGGAATCAAGAGGAGTTAGTCCAAAGCCCTTCACCGAGAATTCGGCTACACTCGTTGTTACACGAAGTGTGTTGCTATTTAGTTTTTAAATTCCGCATTTTGTTCATTAGATTAGCCATACAGCTATTCACCCCCCCTCTAGGTGTACTTACATTATCATCACCTGAAGAAGTAGCGCAATCATCTAGTTAAGTGTCTGAAATTACCTCAAGGGAGTCAATCCCTTGGACCATAAAGCAAGTTTAGTCGGACTCATCTCCACTAGATTCCTTCTCCATATTGTGCCTTGCATTGATTCATATTGTCATATCATACTTATATGCTTGATTGTAATTGTTTGTGTGTGCCTCACTTGTGTTTAACTACGAGAGTTTCATATAGCACCTCAACTCTTATTCAGAGGAATCAAGAGGAGTTAGTCCAGAGCCCTTCACCGGGAATTCGGCTACACTGTAGGCTGTCTAAAAATCACTAATAGACAAGCTATTAAAAGGCAGAGTTTCAGACTCAAGGCGCGAGGGCTCGACACCCGCGTCTCAGCATCAAGGCGCGTGGGCTCGACACCCGCGTCTCAGCATCAAGGCGCGTGGGCTCGACACCTGCGTCTCACCCTCAAGGCGCGTGGGCTCGACACCCGCGCCTCAACCTCAAGGCGCGTGGGCTGAAACCCGCGTCTCAGTTATAACCGCCCTGGTTATGGGGCCAGTTGCCGCCCACATAGCGGGGAGGTCAGCCCCTCATCGTGGAGCATTTTTAGGAGGCACGTTCACCCCCTAGGACCTCTATAAATAGCCTCGTTTTCTATGAGGTAGAGGCAATCAGAAGGCAAGGAGAGGAGAGTGGCAATTGGCGATCGGCAAGCGACGGGCAATTGGAGATCAAAAGAAATTAGAAGGCAGAAGGCAATCAGACGACAAGACAGAGACAGGAGAGAGCTCAACTCTTCGTCAAGCTTGCTGCGTACAAGCTACTCTTTACCTACCTTCTCTTTGAGAGTTTTGGTAGACAAGAGCTGTGCTACTCTTTCTACCAGCCGAAGAGAAGATCCCTGACGATCCCGACGGTCATCCGGTCAATGGAGAACAAGATTCACTCTCCACCGCCACACGAAGAACCCAGCATTAAACAAAGGGGGATTCAAGATTCAACATCCTCCCTCCCTTGTAACTGGAAGGGAAAGTTGTTTTTGTTGTAATCTTTTAATCTGATTCAAGGAAAATTTTTACAGCATTTCCTCTTCTCTCTTTTCCGGCGTGTACAAGAGATGGCGACTCCGCTGGGGACTCTATTTGTCACTGATGAGCAAATCGTGGCGCAGGATGACGTCCTCCGTAAGGGGAAGATGGTCGAATCGCTCGTTGTCGAGTTCGACCAGGCAAAGTACGAAGAGTTTCTCTCTTCCGGCTCCAAGAGCCCAAAGACCCGCGTCTGCCGCCGGGTCTCGACAGGGAATGGCCTCGACGCCCGATCTGTGGCTCTCTCGGGCGCCCCTGCTGCCAACTATGCCAAGCAAGGTGCACGCGCTGACGCCTCTCAGAATGCCCGCGTGGCCCCAGGCACAACTGCCTTTGCAACCAACCGCGTCGCACAGAACACCCGCGTCAGCGTCTCTCAGGAGACCCGCGTGGTTAAAACTCTGATGTTCAGCATCAGGATGTTGTTGGTCTCTCTCCACCTCCGCGACGCAACCGGAACGCTGAGCGTCGACAGAGGAGACGCGCGCGCCAGCTGCAAGTTGGAACCTCTGGTTGTCTGACTGAGGCTGGACGCAGCATACAAACTGGCGCCTTGCTTGCGCCCCGCGAAGTCCGCGTTTGGCGGCCCAAACGCGAGATTCCTTCAGTTAGGTCCTCTGAGGACCAACTCACCAAACACCAAGGTGAAGCCTCTGCGCCTTGTCAAGCACAAGAGGCACGCGCCTATAGACGTGGGGCCCAGCAGCCCACTCTCTCTCAAGTGTCTCTGCCCCGACACACCAAGCAGCAACGCGACAGGCGCGTCTTGTCTCAACAAAGACGCCAGACGCGCGCTGAACAGCTGGGGCGCGAGAACCGCGTCCCTGAAGCTTGCGTCCAGGCTGTACAGCACATGGATGCCTCCCGTCTTCGACGTTGCGAGGCTAATCTTTTCAATCCCCCTCCCATAGATTTGAGGGATTATTTGACGAAGAAAAGAAGTGCCAATCAGGCTACTTCGTCGTGTTGCTGCCAACGGCTCATCCATATGCTCTCTGAGTGCCGTTGCGGATCAGGCGTACATCAGCAGTCTTTAGTCAGACAGCTGACCCTGATTCCCCCGTTAGCTAAAAGAAGACGCTCCCACAGAAGGAGAACCTTCTCTGACGTTGAGTACCCGGAGCTCACTGCGAATATGACAAGCAGGAGCAAAGGAAAACAACCTGCGGTCAGCTCTGACGAGTCTGACTCTGAACCGGAAGGAGTGTACCGACACACTCGCACCCGGACTGGGGCCATTCCCCCAATTGACTATAATGCCTTAGCCCATGGCATTAAAATGAATGATTCTCACTCCGCCGTAGCGGAATCAAGGGCTTCGAACTCTTCTGTCGAGAAGGAGACCTCTGCCTACATGACAGGCACTCCTGAGGAGACGGCTAAACGTTTAGAGCAGATCCAGAAGGCACAAATGGATATGATTCTTTCTCAGCAGGAATCTATCAACTCCCTTAAGCAGGCGATTGCACAGCTGCTCGAAGACAGGAGAAGGTCCCCTCCTAAAAAGTCAAAGGGCAAAGGGAGAAAGGGAGAAAGCTCATCTTCTGAACCTTCTGAGGAGACGCGGCGATCTACTTCCGGCTCGTCCAAGTCCTCGTCGCAAGTAAAGGGCGACCAAGACCCAGGAAAGGCTCATGCTAAAAGAATGAGTCAACTGGAGCGACGCCTCGAGGCCCTTGCCAATCGCAAAGACCTCCAAGAAGTAGGAGTGGTCCGGCCCTACCCGGCTGAATGGGACTTGGTTCCGTACCCTCCCAAGTTTAAAGCTCCAACTCTCCAAGCCTTTGATGGGAAGGGGTCACCTAACCAGCACATCTACTACTTCAAATCCCAAACCGGGAATATAGTAGATAATGACGCCATCCTGGTGCGCCTGTTCATCGGCACCCTGAAAGGGTTGGCCTTTGAATGGTTTATGAAGCTCCCAGAAGGTTCTATCAAGAACTGGGGCGATTTGGAGAAGCTGTTCTTACACGCTTCTTCGAGGATGACTCCGAAGTCACGATGCCCACTCTTTGGCTACCAAACAGCGAAAAGGGGAGTCCGTCAAATCTTTCATGGAAAGGTTTCGGAACATGGCACTCCGGTGTCCAAGCGGTATGACCCAGGCCACCCTGGTGGAAACATGCCGCCACAATCTCCAAACCTCACTCCTTGCACAAATAGGAGTTGCTGAAAGCCGCACCTGAAAGCAATTAGTCCAACAAGGTGAACAGGCTGAGGAAATTGTCGCCCGCGTCAGAGCGGAGGAAGGTAAGCCTAGGCCGGAAAGGTCGACAAGGCGTGCGCCGGACACATCCCTCCAAACAAAGCGGAAGGATAATTTGGCAACGGAGACCAAGTCTCCTGCCAAGCCTCAATCAGGCAAGGCGAGTGGCTCTTCAAGCCAGCCACGCGCTAACAAGCAATATTCCTTCAAGGAGGAACATGTCGATTCACTCTTTAAACTACTCAACAAGAGCAACCGACTGAAGCTCCCTGAAGCTAGGCGCCCGAGGAAGTCGGCAAGACCGACAATCCCACCTATTGCTTGTACCATAGGATGCTGGGGCATCCTACTAAGAGCTGCTACGTCTTCAAGGACATTCTTCAAGCTCTGATTGAAGCGGAGGTGTTAAAGCTCCGACCGGAGCAGAAGAAGGTGACGGCTAATGTGACGTCAGTTCTCCAGTTCGGAAGACAACCCCCAACGCCTGCGGGGGTGGCCCCTATTCCAAGAGGAGAGCTGAGAGTGGTCAACACAGACCCTCACCAGCAGCAAGAGAAAGGCCTGGTACCCGTCCCTACACCTCAAGGGGAAATCATGTGGGTCCACCCTGACCTTGTCAATGAACATCAATGGACTACTGTGACCAACAGGAAATCCAAAGGCAAGGCAAAGGCCTCATCCTGCAATGTGGTGGGTGCCTCCTCTCGAGAAGCCGAGACTGATGTTCCCTCGTTAACCGACTCAGAGGAGGAAACAATAGTCTTGGCCGCAGAGCCCAACCAACCGATGGCGGGAACCCGTTCGGGACAGCCCTACTTGAAGCAGTATGGCGAAACGGCGGCAACCCCTCCACAACCAGCTGCAGAGCCAACTAAGCCCTCCACAAAACAACCTGTGGAGAAACAGAAGGAGACTCGATTTTCTCGAGCCCTTCAAAAGGGCATCGCGGAAGGATCCACGGCGCCTTACCGCTTTGATGTCCTGGCTCAATTGGCCAACATCCAGGCACGGATTACCTTGTATGAGCTTCTTAGGCTGTCAAAGTCAACCAGAGAAGCTCTACAAGAAGCTCTGGCAAATGCCGAGGTCTTCATGACCCAGGTGCCGAAGGAGGAAGATGTAGAGGATTGCCTCCACACCTCCCCAAATGCTCCCTGCATTACCTTCACAGCAGATGATATGCAGGTTAAAGGGAAGCATGATCGACCCCTGTATTTCACAGGGTATATTGGATCGTCTGAGGTGAACCGCATTCAGGTAGATCCAGGGTCCGCGTTGAGCATCATGCCTCGCCGGGTCATGCAACATCTGGGCATTCCTACTCATCGTTTGAGCCCTACTCAGACAACTATCTATGGGTTCAATGCCAACCAGACCCGTCCGATGGGAAAAATCAAGCTCAAATGCCAGATTGGAAGCCTCAAGCCGGAAGTGACATGCTACATCATCGACGCCGACACTTCCTACAATCTATTGCTAGGACGGCCGTGGATTCATCGCAACTCCATCGTTCCCTCCACTCTCCACCAAGTCATAAAATACATTGACGGGAGTGGAAAGGTGCAGACGTTGATCGCCGAGAGGTATCCGTTCAAAGGGGTCGAGAATTATTTCACCGACTCTTTACTGTACCAAGATCCGGTGGAGACGGACGAAGTCCCGCGACCAGAGGGCCAGACTCTGGTAACGAAGCTAACACCGAGCCTGAGAAAGAAGAGTGCCTGTGGGAGTTAGAACCACTTGTAAAGAGCACCAATAAGCTCGATGTTGATAATACCACCGACGATGTAGGCGGTTGGTATATTAATGAAGATTTAGATTTTGCGTATTTTTCTGTGTTGCTTCTGATTCAGTACCATCAGACACTAGCACCAAAGTAGACGATGACCCCTGGTCGGCAGTAGATGCTTTGACATCGTTGCATGTACCAGTGAAGTCGTCCTTCGAGACATAATAGTAATGCGCAAGAATCTATATTTATGGTTCCAGCAAGACGAAAGGGCCAAAAACTAATTCTTTTTGGGCGAATCTCGTTTGAGCCAATGCCCTGCGAAGACTCGGGAAGTGAGGAGGAATCCCCTCAGTTCGTTCATTATGAACCAAAAGCACTCAAAATTATGAGATGCATGGGGTACGACCTGACCAACAGACCCGAGTTGAACTTCGGCAAAGGAAGGAGGACGCTGCTTCGATCCTTTGTGCCGAAAGGGAAGGCCCCTGATTATTATCATCAGACGCGCCGGGGGTTGGGCTATGTATCGACTCCGGTCCCATCAGCCTCCGATTCTTAAGAATTGTTGAGCAACGATTACTCTTCAGACACATCATCTTGGGAGTCAGATGTCAGTGTCGGCAACATCTTCAAGGAACTTTCAGTGAACATGGTTTCATCAAGCCACCTGGAAGATGAAAATGAAGAAATGATCCAATCTGATACAGATCCTTGGATCAAACATTTAAATACTCTTTGGGACACTCGCTTTGAACAGCGCGAGCCACCCACAGAAGACAAGGTTGTTCAGATCAACCTAGGAGATGAGGCTAACCCTAAGCCCATCTTCATAAGTGACGGCCTGACACCTCAGGAGAAGAAGGATCTAATATCTCTTGTACAAGAGTATATAGATGTCTTCGCCTGGAACTACGAGGACATGCCTGGACTTGATCCTCAAGTGGCTATGCATCGCCTCAGTATCAATCCGGATGCAAAACTTGTCAAACAACAGCAGCGACGGTTTCGTCCAGAAATAAAGGAGGCAATTCAATCAGAAGTCAGAAAACTTATTGATTCTGGCTTCATCAGGGAAGAACAACATCCCGACTGGGTAGCCAACATCGTCCCCGTCGCCAAGAAGAACGGGAAGATCCGGATCTGCATCGACTTCCGCGATCTAAACGAGGCCTGCCCCAAGGACGAATTCCCATTGCCGATCACAGATGTCATGATTGACAATACTTGTGGGTTCGAACGAATGTCCTTTATGGACGGGTTCTCAGGATACAATCAAATCAAAATGTATCTGATGACGAAAAGCATACCTCCTTCAGGACACCTCTAGGGGTATATTGCTACACCGTCATGCCCTTCGGACTGAAAAATGCAGGGGCAACATACCAAAGGGCCATGAACGCCATTTTCCATCAGCAAATACGCAAAACGGTGGAATGTTATGTTGATGACATCGCGGTAAAAAGCCGCACTAAAGGTGATCACATAGCGGACCTGAAGGTGGTCTTCGACATCATGAGGGCTCATCAATTGAAGATGAATCCCACAAAGTCCTTCCTGGGGGTGGCCAGTGGCAATTCTTAGGATTTGTTGTAACATCCACCGGAATTCACTTGGACCCGGAAAAGGTCCGCGCTATCTAGGAGATGCAACCCCCGAGAAATCTCAAAGAACTCAGGGGATTGCAAGGACGATTGGCGTACATCCGCAGGTTTATCTCAAACCTCTCCGGAAGATGCCAATCCTTCGCTAAGTTAATGAAGAAGGGTGTCTCATTCATTTGGGATGACGCTTGCCAACAAGCGTTCGAGGAAATCAAGCAATACCTCACCCAACCACCAGTCCTTGCAGCTCCGGTATCCGGAAAGCCTTTCCTGGTGTACGTCCGGGCAATGGATCATTCTTTGGGAGCTCTACTAGCTCAGAATGATGATCAAGGACGAGATCAAGCAATCTACTATTTGAGTAGAACAATGATCGGAGCCGAACATCGGTACAACCCGATCGAGAAGGAATGTTTGGCTTTAGTGTTCGCTTTCAGAAAATGCGGCACTATCTGGTAGGCCAAACTATAAACGTCATATCAAAAGTCAACCCCCTGAGGTTACTTATGACTAAACCTTCATCATTAAACGGCCGGCTGGCAAAATGGGCCATATTGCTCTCCCAATATGAGATGCACTTTTTACCACAAAAGGCCATTAAGGGACAAGCGGTGGCGGATTTCCTAGCTGAGCACCCAGATCCGAGGGCAGCCAAAGTCTACGAGGATCTCCCAAATGAAGTTGCTGAAGTCTGCCTGACTCAGACATCGTTCGAAAGTCAAGTATGGCAACTTTTCTTCTACGGTGCATCAAGAACGAGCCCAAAGGGACACATAGTAGCAGGGGTAGGAGTAGTACTCGTATCCCACAAAATTATGTGATTTCCCGAGCTGTCTCATTAACTGAGCCTTGTTCCAACAATGTGGCGGAGTACAACGCTCTTTTGATTGGGATGCAATTCGCCGATGAGATTGGCGTTAAAAATCTCGAGGCATACGGCGACTCTAAACTCATCGTCAGCCAAGTTCGCGGGGAGTACGAAGTCAGACATGAGGACCTAGTACCCTACCACAACGCAACTATCCACATGGCCGAGGGGTTTACAAGCTTCTACATCGACCATGTACCGCGCAGACAAAATGCACACGCGGATGCACTCGCATCCCTCGCGGCCTCCTTAGCTCTTCGAGCCGGAGCAATGGAGAAGATATTCGTCTACAGCCACGACCTGTATTGCCCGAGAAATGCTCTCGAAGGCTATCAGGAGTCAAAGAGAGATTATCAAGGCAAAGAAGCACTGGAATTGTCAACCGGTCCAGAGCTTAAAGACTGGCGATTCCCCTACATTGATTTCGTCTTATACGACATTCTCCCTGAAGACACCAAAGAGGCCGCTGCCATTCGAAAGAAAGCCCCCAAATTCTATTATAATGCGATTACGCGAACATTGTATCGTCGATCGCATGACGGGATCTTACTCCGGTGCCTTTCACCAAAAGAAGCCCAAGAGGTATTGAGAGAAGCCCACGACGGTATGTGTGGAGCCCACCAACCTGGCCCAAAACTGGCACATCGACTCCAAAGATTGGGTTACTATTGGCCCAAGATGGTTGCCGACGTCGTCACCTATGCTAAAAGATGCCATGCTTGCCAAGTGCATGGCGATTTCATCCATCAAGCACCAGGATATCTCCACTCTACAACCTCTACCTGGCCATTTGAAATGTGGGGGATGGATGTGGTTGGCCCTATCAGCCCACCATCATCAAAAGGACATCGGTTTATTTTGGCAATAACCGATCACTTCTCTAAATGGGCCGAAGCCATCCCTTTGAAGGAGGTAAAATCGTCTAACGTGATCAAGTTCGTGAAACATCACGTTATTTACCGTTTCGGTGTACCTCGGCGAATTGTCCATGACAATGGACCTCAGTTCATCAGCCAGGCTTTCCAAAGATTCTGCGCTAAGTTCAGAATCCAGAGTGTGTCCTCAACGGCATACTATCCTGCCGCTAATGGCCTCACAGAAGCTTTCAACAAGACTATTGGCAAGCTTCTCAAGAAGTTCGTCTCGAAAAGTCAACGAGACTGGGACGACAAGTTGGGTGAATGCTTATGGGCTTACCACACAACTGTGCGAACCCCGACTAAAGCTACGCCATTCTCTTTGGTATACGGGTGTGAAGCCGTGCTCCCACTGGAAATCCAAATTCCATCTCTACGCGTCGCCTTGACGGCGGAGATGACAACCGAGGAGAAGCATCGACAGCGACTCCAAGAATTGGAAGCCTTAGACGATAAGCGTCTGCAGGCCCAACAGCAAGTCGAGCTCTACCAGGCTCGAATTACCAGAGCCTTCAACAAGAAAGTTAAAATGCGAACTTTCAAGAAAGGCGATCTTGTCTTAGCCGTCAGAAGACCCATGGTAATGACGCACAAGACAAAAGGAAAATTTCAACCCAAATGGGAAGGACCATTTGTAGTAGAGTCAGTCTACTCGAATGGGTCATATCGCCTCATAACCTCAAATGGCGATACACTCATGATGCCGATCAATGGCAGGTTCCTGAAAAGATATTATCCTTAGATGGTATTCTTCCGCTGATCAAGTTAAAAGTACACCTCTGATCAAAGTAAGAAGAATTTCTTCATTATAACATCCGACGCCCCCGACGGCTAAGGATAGAGGAAAATGTTGGCTTCTAAGCCCAACATAAGTCTTCAACAACTCATCATGCTGAGGGGAATAGCATGGCTAGCCCAACTCAAACGGTAGTTGGTAAAGGCACCTCAAATCCGTTGATAGCTGAGGGTTTGCTAAAAATCCTAAGTGGACTTGGCTCCACTCTTTCCTCCAAAATCCCTTACCAATTCTCATCCACAGAATGGTAGGTCTACAAAATACAACCGTTACTAAGTTAACACTATACCTCTGGTAATGGAAACTTTTCAATATTCCTTGTCGAGTACAAATTTTGTTTGTCAACTCTACACGGAGTATCAAACTTTCAAATTTGCCAAGTTAACACTATACCTCTGGCACTTCAAATTTTCACTTGTCAATTCTAACCAATAGAATGACAGGTCCTCAAATTGCTCTTATCATGAGTCAATCTTTGTCAAGTTAATATTACACCTCTGACAAATTACTGTTAAAGTTTAACACCACACCTCTAAACAGTAATCAGGTTTCTGTCAGGTTTAATATTACACCTCTGACAGTCACTTTTCTTCAGACTTCCATATCGAAGCTGAAATGGATGATGCTAAGTTAACATTACACCTTTAGCATCAAGTCATTGCTAAGTTAAACAATACACCTATGGCCATGACTTTCCTTCGGACTTCCTTATACAAGCCGAGATGACCAATGCCAATTTCAACATTACACCTCTAGCATTACCCTCACAGTCAAGTTAAACATTACACCTATAACAGTGACACTTCTGAGTTAAGTTAATATCACACCTCTGACTCACATCCTTATCAAGTTAACATTACACTTCTGACAAGACCACTTTCAACCCGTTAAGTCAATATCACACCTCTAACGGTAACAAACTTTCCTAGATTCCTCACGAGTCTAGTCTCACTGTTATCCTCTTCAACAGAATAACAAGTCAACCTAAAAACATTGTTAGGTTAATACTACACCATCAACAGTGTTTCCATCAAATCCCCAGCTGAGCTCAATCAAGTTAATCCCAAACACTTGATAAAAGTTCACCCTCCCTGGGGGTACCAATTCTACTTGTCACTTTCTCTTATAAAGTGGCAGGTCCACCAAAAAATTATTTCATCTCTGTCAAGTTAATATTACACCTCTGACAGTATTGTGAAAGTTCCTGAAATAGGATCTTTCCCTACAAAATTTGACTTATTAAGATTATCATCATAATTTTGACAAAGTAAAAGATTTTCTGCTTCTATGAGTCTAACTAAAGACAAAAAGTTCAAGACAATGAAAGAGGCAAAAAGAAAAGTGTCACTTTTATTATTTTTAAGCATATGAAAGTGATACAAAATGCTCTCTTATACAATAAGATTGAGTGTTACAGTAAAAACGCTCTCTTATACAATAAGATTGAGTGTTACAATTAAGGAGTACAAAGAAGTCCCTCTCTCTCTCTCAGAGGTTGCACCCACTCCTTGAAGCCGCATCTACTTCCAAGTGCACGGTGGCTGAAGAAGTGCCAAATTGTGGCCACGATCAGAAGTTGGTTGCACCACGATGCATGATGTAAACACCGAAAGAGCCCTAGCTGACTAAGCTAAGAGCAATGGTGTTCTCGAGGTCTGGTGGCAGCAGAAAGTCCTGCAACCCTTCGTTCATGAACATCTCTTTCCCCAGCAGACCATCCAGCAGACATGAGGAGTCCTCGATGTTACTTCTGGAGTGGGAGAGGAAGAGGATCCTATCTGCCACCTTATCCACCGTAGCCCCCTCGCCGCCATACTTACCCTAACCATCTCTTGCCAGCAGGCATGACGGTGCAGTGGATCTGAAGAGACCTTGGCGAGGGTCGAGTCCTTGTCAGGGACATAATATATTCCCTTGTGGACGACGAGGACCATAATATATTCCCTTGTGGACGAACGTCGAACAAGTCCGCCGGCTGAAATATTCTTAAAGGGGCCCAGCGAACCTGAAAAAGGACGATCAAACCTACCTACAAGGAATAAACAGAGGGGTTAGAAAATCTGGAACTTAGTATACTTCAACAAAGAAAACTAAGTGACAGACGCGGCTATTGTCGAAGACTTCAGACGTGGGAACGAGCCCGCACAGTGAGTCAAAATACCGCGTCAACAGAAGCAGACGCGAATCAAAACTGTGCCAACACACAGGATTCAAACGCGGTCTCATTTTGCGCCCGCGCCTAAAACACAAGGCGCGAAAAGGACTCAGACGCCGAAAATTACCATCTCCCTGTCGAGGGAACAGGGGTTGCAAAATTCGGGTCTGAAACCCTCAACCCGAGTTGGAATTTATCCAAGTCAGTGGCCTTAAAATGCGAGCTTCATGAACAAAGTCAGCGCCAAGTGCCAAAGACTTCTGTACTCGCGTCCAAGGAAGTTTAAGTCGGCGGCGCAAATTCCAGAAGGAATGCACCAACTCAGACTTCATGAGGAAACCCAGATGATGATGATGCCAAAGTGCAAACTTGGGTAGACTAGAAACATCACGGCAAGTCGGGACGGCATACCAGTAGAGGCCTCTGTCAAGAGTTTAACTCTCTGCATCAGAATATGGACATGGAAGGTGATCAGAGAGACACTTTGTCCTGAAGAGACCAAACAGAAGCATGAAAGCTCTGGGTCATCTTCTTCCCTGGAGTCGTCTTCATCCATGAAGACAGTGCCCCTGTTAGAAACTCTGAAGAAAGCGGAAGTTCTCAGAGCAATCGTTCTCTTAAAAGGGAAAATGGTCTAAAATTGGGACTGCTAAAGAAGGCGAACCCCTATTTATAGGCCGCTCCTGGTAACCGTCATTAATGGGTCATCAATGGGAACCGTCGGCCTTAATGGCCGCACGATTGTCAAAGTCTAATGGGACGCTGACACGTGAAGGGTCGCTTCGGGAAATGTTGAAGACGCTGGTCTCCAACCGCCAGCGCCGGTTTTACATTAAAGGGTATTAACACCCCAGTCCAATGAAGAACCGACACGTGGACAACTGCTTCGGGAAACAACGGATGATCCGGTTTCCCAATCGCCAGTGAAGACTTGACTTTCAATCGTCAGTGCAGACTTGACGTTCAAAGATCTCATAAAATCTTTATGTCAGGCCTGGAAGTTACATCGATACGCAGATGGGAAAACCGCGTCCTGGAACCCGCGTCTCCTTTTTCATAATGAATGACGTCTACCTGCGTTCCAAAGGAAAGTCCGCGTGACTCAGAATCGCGTCCTTTCAGCAAACAGGGCCCAGTTTAAGGGAAAGCACTTGACTCAGCAAAAGACTTAGCCCATTCTGAGATTAATGGGAAAATACACAAGGCTGCGTCCCTCGCGTCGCGTCTTCATTGGCAGGACAGACTCGCGTTACTCAAAGCCGCGTTTCTCTCTGCGAGTTGACGCCGCCGCGTCTCCATATGGATTGGCGAGTTGACGTCGCCGCGTCTCCATATGGATTGACGCTGCGTCTCATCAAAGGACTCAGTTCTACCTAAGTCCCTATGAACCAATGCCGCGTCTCATCAAAAGGGCTTAGTTCTGCCTAAGGTCCCATGGGTCAAACGCCGCGTTTACTTAAAGAACTTAGTCTCACCTAAGTGATTAGTACTCAATATTGCATATTTTACATCATAACTCCCATGCATAATACAAATAAATAAGTGATTTTTACTCCTCTTCTCTACTTATTTGCAGGTACCCATTCTAATGGAGAGATTTTCAAATAATCACTTAATTACCACTAATTAAGTGATTAATCCAAGCTTAAGGATAAAGCCAAATCTAAACCCAAGATCCAGAGAGATTCGCTCAACCAACAGATATTCTAGAATGTCCACGTGGCCAACAACCCCGTACCACTCAGCAACAGAAATCCGTTGCTGAACGGATTCGGTTACGCCGCGGACGCGCGGCAGGGCGCGGCAATCTAGGGCCGTTAGATCCCCGGATTTTGTGGCAACCACCTTATCTCCAGAAGCTTCTCAGTTCTCCTATAAATACTTCATTTGTACCTGCGAGAAAAGGGGGATCAGAGAAGAGAGAGAGATTAGTGAATAGATTGTAATTTTGTTAGGTTTTGTTTAGGATTTTTAGTTCTCTCTAGGATCTTCTCCTCCCTAGATTTCATTGCAAGAGAGATTTGTATGAGAGAGAGAGCTTGTATCAACAAGGAGTGACAACTTGGAGCTATACAAGGATTGATCCATTCTCTACATATCTACTTGAGCTTGATTCTAGTTTGTCTTCTTCACTTGCTTTTATTTTGCTTTGTTACTTGCTTTGTTAATTTCTAGCAATTCAATCATGCTTTGCTTTGCTTTTGTAATGTCTAGTAGCTAATTTCTTGTTCCATGTACTAGCTAACCACTACTCTTGCTAACTCCTAACTCATGGGTGATTGCTTTACTTCATCTTGCAATTTGTATGATCTTCTCTTCTCCGATGGGTTTTGTTTCATTTCTTGGCAAGAATCTTGTTGTAATTCTCCATATGATTCATGTGTGCCTCATGTAGAGCCTAGTCTTTGAACTAGTGCCTTGATGGAACATGGAGATGGAGCACCAATATGCTAATTGATGTACAACTTCACTACTTCCATTAGTGAAAGTTGTATGTTCTTCATTTGCATCCCTTGAGTGAATCTCTTGTGATTCCATTAGTGAAAATCTATCTTGTAGGCCGATGACCATCTATGGAGGCTACAAGACAAGTCCAAGAATGAATCCCCATCATCTTAGTGGGAAAGTAATTAGATCACAAGCAAGACAAATACATGCCGATGAATCAACATGAGGCACGCATCACTATCAAAGAGTTTAGTTAGTTTAGCAAGGTAGTTAAGGTTAGCTAGTCATGGATTTCTTGCATTCAAAGTTTTCTTGATTTTACTTTCTTTTTAGTTGTTAGTTCAAATCCATC
>JAVJIF010017464.1:0-128846 GCA_038442645.1 Agave tequilana
TTTACTGATTATGGGCAGTTACGGTTGACCGCCCGATCGACCGCGTTAGCCTGTTATAGCCCGGTCGACCGGGCGGTCGGCCGATCTAACCTGGATTCAAAAAAAAAATTTTAGCCCGAAACCGTCAACAGGGCGGTCGACTGACTGAACCCGAGATTGCTCTCGGTTTGCGCCGGTCGACCGGGCGGTCGACCGGAAGTCGTGTTTTGCTGTGTTTACCCGGTTTTATATAAAGCCCTAATTCCTAATTCCCTCATTCTCTCATCTCTCCACCAGCTTCTCCTTCTTCCCCTCTTCAATTCTCCTCCCACCAAACCAAATCCAACCCTTTAAAAACTCTTCCAATCCAAAATTTCTTCCACAAAATTGTCAAATCCTTCTCAGGCTCCAGATCTGCAAATTTTCAGGATTTTTCTTGGATTTTGAAGGTATAACCAAAATTTCTCCTTAATCTCTTCAATTTTCTTTATTATTCTTGTTTATCCATCTTTATTTCGTGCTATTATCTTAATTAATCCTTCACCATGTCCAAAAGATCCAGATCTGAGAAGGAAAACCCCTGAATCCTCTTCCACCCCTTCATTTCCCAAAATGCATCTCACAGATTTACAATAATTCACAATAAAAGTGTTATCTCTGGTAGGACTGTGGTGCTTAGTGATTTTGAGCACCTTAATCTTGTTAATATTTAAGTACTAGTTCTCTTGAGAATTTTGTCACCATCAAAGAAACCAGTTATCCTGAACTAGTACACTACTTCTATTCTAACCTGTCTTTTTAGAATGATCACATCAGGTCTAGAGTCTTGGGCAAGGATATACATATTTCCCTTGATAAATTTGCACGTCTCCTACACCTCTCCTGTGAGGGGGTAGATATTTATAATGTAGATTTACATGATTTTGCCTATCCTGACGGTGAGTCTGCCCACACCGCCTCCATATTGCTTCATGATGATGATAACCCGCATTGATTAGGAATTGGAGGTAAAATACTACACACTCACCGCCCAAGTCTTAACCAAATTGTTTTCTATAACCTCCTGTCAAAATCAGGAGAGTATAGTCCGCTAGGGGTTTCTGCTCCTCTTCTGATCTATTACCTTCTGAAAGGCATTAGAATTAATATTTTTAAACTCATCATCGACTACATGACGTCCGATCATCTTCTGATCCCAACCCGACACTTGCCCTATGGGATGCTCATCACACGTCTGTTGAAGCAACTCAAGTTCGATCTTTCCATTGAACGGTCCATCGAACTGTCAATTGACATCAACAACACTCTTCTCAAGAGGATGCGTGTTAGGGAGTGTGCTCCTACTCCTTAGCCCCATCCTATCATACCTGTTGTTGTTCTTGAATCTTCTTCTGCTGCTTTTGATCCCTATCTAACTCTCTCCACTCAGCTTCGGGAGCATAACCTGCAGATGTCCACTCAGATGACCGCTCACTTCCACCGGCTAGAGCAGCGAGTGGACAATGATCTCCAGCATATTTGTGCATCCATTCGCTACTTGCAGACCTGTGTAGATGACACCTACAACAGGAACGATTGGCCATCTCCTCTTCCGAGTAGTCACTCTCGGCCACTTTCTCTGATAGGTCCTCCTTTTGAGTCTTGGGTTCCTACTACTGTTGTTCTTGATGCTCCAGCTCAGCAAGATGACCCAGATTTCCAGGAGCATTGACCCTTTTGTTGATGACAAAAAGGGGGAGAGATATTTTGTTGGAGTTATTTATGGAGTTAGTTTTTATGTTTGGGAGTATTTATTTTCTGTATTTGGAGTTGGATGTGTATTTTGTTTTATGGACATATGCTTATGCTTTGTGTTTTTGTATTTGGTTTTTGAGGTTGGCATGAACATCTAAGCATGTATGGACATATTTATTTCTGATATGGCAGTTATTCTTATTGTCTCTATGTGGTATATGTGTATTGTTTGTGTATTGTTTCTTGTTGATCCAACCATCTACCACTTATTTTGGAGGCTGGAGGTATTTTTGGATGGATGGAGGTAACCATTTGTGCATACTCTTTTATAACTCAGTATCTTTGTTATGCATAGATGGTTGCATTAGAGCTATATTGTCATATCTTATTCATATGCTCTTATTGTTGCATTTAGCTCTTTTATGTCTTATTCTTATATATGCATGTGTTAAGGGGAAGCTTCACTTGAAGTCTCTTTCAAAAATATTTATAATAACTCCATATGTTTTGTCATCATTAAAAAGGGGGAGATTGTTGGCCCAAAGGCTATTAGCCCTAGTTTTAATGATAACAAACCATATGTAGCTAGGTATTAACAAAATTATTTAATTAAGTTTCAGGTAAAAACATATGTTGCATTTCGGATCCATCACAAGACTCACACATTTGGAAGCTAAGAAGATTTAGATCTCAGAGCCTAGCACACTAGAAGAGCTCAAGGATCAAGTAATATCGAGAAGACTATTTCAAGATTTGTATTTTTACCTTTTCCATTTTAGTTAGGATTTATAGTCATTTGTTAAAACCTAGATGATAGAGGTTGATAGCTTTGGGATTGACACACACACACACACACACACACACACTCATTTCAGATTCCTTTGTGTTTTCAAACAAAAATTTATTACCAGCTTTCTTACCGAGTTTCAGAAAAACAAAGTTTCAGAAAATCAGTTTTCGGAAAAACAAGTTTTGGAAAAATTGGTTTTTTTTAAGAAAAGAATTTTTATCAAAATATAGTTCTAATCTATTTGGTGTTGATCTATGATCACACTCTAGCTCTTCAAATCTCTAGAACTCTATTTTTTGTATTTACTTATCAAAAAAATTTGTTAGAAAAATATTGACTTCAAAAAGATTTTCAAAAATAGGTTTTGGCCCTCAGCCGGTCGACCGTGCGGTCGATCGCTGGCAGAGCAAAACTGCTCTGTCCGTCAACCGGGGGGTCGACCGACATGCACCAAGTGCAAACATGCACTTCGGTCGACCGGCTGCAAGAGCAGTGCTCTCTGTTTGTTCCAGTCGACCGGCCCGGTCGACCGACAGAGAGTTTCACTCTCTGTTTGGGAACCACGATTGACCGTCCGTTCGACCGCTTTTCCCACGGTCGAAAATCCGACCATTTGCGGTCAACTGGCAGCAGAATTTCTACTGACTTGGCTCCCAATGGCTAGATTCAGTTTTGTCTTTTGTTGGGTCTTGTCCCAACGGATCTATTGTATTTTCTATCCTGATTTTTATCCCTATAAATAGTGGGACTATGAAACAACTTTTGAACAAGATTTCTAAGCCTTGCATCAAATTTTTTCATAGTTTAGCCTCTTTGTAAAAGATTTTCTCTTGAGCCAAGTATTTTCAAAGTTTTGGTGCTTTAGGTTGAGCCTTTCCTCTACTTCTCTACTTGCTATTTGCACTACACAATCCTAAGTGTTTCACTTCCTCATCTTGGCTGTAGGGCTATGCTTGTGAGCTATCTTTGTGGTCAAGTGTTGATCACCGTTTTCTTCGATTGAGAAGTTGTAGAGGTTGCAGCCTCGAGCGAACTAGTGAGATCCAAGTTGGTGTTGCGGCACCGTGAGAGAGGACAAGTGTGTCCGAAGAGTTCTAGTGAGAATTTGTAATCGATTGACGATCCGGTGGGTCGATCATAGTGTAAATCCTTCATCGTGTTGAGGCGATGACGTAGAGCAGTGGCTCGAACCTCGAAACATATCCTTGTGTTTGCGATTGTCTACTATCTCTCTAAACTCTTCTCTCTCTCTTTATTTGCACTTATATTGCTTACTCTTTTGCAAGATCTATCTAATTGTTATTGCTAGTTTATTTTTAATTTCACATTATTTGCCATTAAATATAGCCATCACCTATTCACCCCCCTCTAGGTGATTTCACCTCCCCCTTTATTTTACACACTCATTGGGTCGCTTTCTGACGACCCTGGTTTGAACGTTCAGATTGGATGCTTTTTTTTCTATTGATCAGGTGTTCGGTGGGATCGTACGCTTCGCAAGGACCAGAGTTTTTTCCTATTCGATTACCGTATTTCCTTTGGATTCTTGACTCTCCTCCATTATTGCTATCTCCTTGATTCTCTATACGTTGTTATCAGTCGCTATTCCTTTCCGTATTCATATGTTATCATGTATGAAAATTTATATGTCATATTACAGTGATACTGATTTATCATAGATTTTTTTATAGTTTGTTTGGGTTACTTAAGACTTAACGTATATATGTATGGTATTCTCCTCGCGTATATACATCGCCGACTCTCGTCGCGACTCTATTTTCACGTACTTTGGGAAACGAGGCGTGACAATAACTGCAATATATTTTTTTAGGAAAAAATGGGTACATCTACCTGTTTCTTAAAATAATTAGGAAAAAATTCAGCTTCATAATTTTTTAACCCCAGCCTCATCCACGTCAGCAAAAATCAATCAAAAGATCAGATTATTCTTCTTATATAATTTTGTTTCTCTTTTTACTCTTTTCTCAGATCCAAGCGCTGTTCTTCACTGCTTGGCATGAATGAAGTGTGCTACCCATTGTAAGTGAGTTTTGCCGCGAGCAGTTTCAACACTATGAATTATTCAATCTCGATCTCGAGACGTTAGAGCGGATCGAATCAATCACATACCAGGGAGAGAGTCAGATTTAAAAAAATGACATTTTTATGAGAGCTACGATCATGATTTCTATCCTAATAAATTCTCAAAAATAACATTTTTGTGAGGATTGCGATCATGGCCGCAGTCATAATAAAGCGGACTGTGATTATGGTTGCAGTCCTATAAAGACTCAAAATTATAATATTTTTGTGAGGACTGCGATCATGGTCGCAGTCCTGATAAAGAGGACCATGATTATGATCGTAGTCCTATAAAGACTCAGAAACACAGATTAGTTATAACTCTAATAAGGACAGAAAGACTAGAAAAAATAGATTAGTTATAACTCTAATATTTTTGAAATTAAAAATTCTTGATACAAGTCCACAATTAATATTATGTTAAAAACTTTCAAATTACATACATTCTAATTGCCATCAGATTAATCTTATTACTTTTTAAGTGGTGTATAATCTACATAACTACTATTATAATCGTTAAAATTTCTAAATGTATAATCGTCTTTATTGTTAAATACTTAATTTCAAAATAGTATATCTTCTCTAGTTAATTTTTTTCTTTTCTTTTCTTTTATTTTCAAATTTTCTTCCTATTTTTCTTTATTTTATTTCTAAACTGTGTTGCAATTTGGGGCACTGACTAAGGAAGGGAGTCCAAGCACTAACATATTCTTCTTGAATAAAAAGTTTTGTTGGAGAAATGAAGCAAGTAAAAAAAATAGACTCAAAATTAAAAATACTTTTAAAGTCTTGTTAAAAAAATAGGAAAGAAAAAGTAAAAGAAATATATAGAAAAATAAACATATTATTTTGTACTAATAGAAAAGTTATGTTGAAAAACAAGATAAAAAAATAGGAAAAATATTAAATCTACAAGATTAGACAAAATTAGACACAAAATTAAACACGTTGTTTTAAATTATAAAAAGTTTTGTTAAAAAGATAGGAAAGAAAAAGTAAAAGAAAAATATAGAAAAAAATAAACATAATATTTTGTATTAATAGAAAAGCTATGTTGAAAATTAGAAGAAAAGATAAGAAAAAATAGGAAAAAATATTAATTCTACAAGGTAGGAACAATGGAATTTGAACCTAGGTATCTTGCAAAGAGAAGAGTTAAATATCAAATGAGTTACAACACCATTATGCATGATATCTGTAAAATCTCTATTTTTGAAATATAAGATTTAATAATGAAAATAATATTTTAATCATGTACATGTATTTTGTATTAACTATTATTATTGTTGTTATGTATTAATATGATTATTATTATTGCTAATTATTATTGTTATTGATAAGTACGATTATGTATTAATATTATTATTATTTAGTATTATATTATTATTGATATATTGTTGTTGATGTTATTATTATTAATGTTATGCATGTTACTATTATTAATATCATTATTGTTATTGTTAGTTTATTATTTTTTTTCCTTTCTCCTTTTCTTATACCCTTAATCCTATACCCATTCTCTCCCTATTAAGCCATACTCAAACCCTTATCCAAGCCCAAAACTCGTTATCCACAACCCATTATCTACAACCTATTACCGATAACCTATTATCTATAGCCCATTAGCATATGCCCATATCCATTACTGATCCAAACCCAAACCCAACATATAACCGATCCTATATAGATCATCTTCTCCTAACCTAAACCCAAACCCGAATTAATTACCTAATTTTCTCCTCCATCCCCTTCATAGCCGCCTCCATCTCCAACCTTTCCACGAAAATCCCCTTTACACTGGCTGAGAACCCAAGGTCGTGCCTCCTTGCCGAGACCCCTAGAGCACCCGAGGCCGTGCCTTCTTGCCGAGACCCCCAGAGCTCCCTAGGTCGTGCCTCCTTGCCGCACACCAACCCCAGCCGATCTCCCTCGAGCCACCCCACCATGAGCAAGCACCCCCGTATGCCCTCCCTTCTCCGCCATCATACCCAGCCGAGTCTCCTCCCATCTCAGGCCGCCGGAGCCCACCATGGCCGAGCCCAGGCCGTGCGGTACTCCTCCACCCTTGCGGCAGCATCCACCCCCTTGATCTTGGGCTTGGCAACCCTCTTGCTGCCACTCTTCCTGAGTCGCAGCACCCCCCGCGGTTGCCCTCCTCCCACTACACATAAGACCTCCCATGTGAAAATACACTAGAGGGGGGGTGAATAGGTGTATGAGCTAATCTAATGACAAATAATTTGGAATTAAAAACTAATTGCAACATACTAAGTATAACCAAAGAGTGTAGCCGAATTTCCGGTGAAGGGCTCTGGATTATCTCCTCTAAATTCTTCTAAATAAGAGTTGAGGTGCTATATGAAACTCTCTTGGTTCAACACAAGTATGAGCACACAAATTATACCAAGTATAAATGAGATATGAACAATATGAAGTAATGCAAGATGTAAAAGAGATAGAGTTTAGAGAAAGTGGATCAAACGCAAACACTAAGATATGTTTTAAGGTTCGAGCCACTACTCTACGTTCCCGCCTTCACATAGAACGATTTTCACTACGTCCACACAGGACCTCCCACATAGCGAATCTCCACCGAGGAATTTGCAAATACAAACTTAGGAGTACACAACTCCTCTCTCCAACACAACCACCTCTACACAAGAGGCAAGGCACAAAGCCAAAACAACAATCACCTCTACACAAGAGGATAAAGGCACAAAGCCAAACTCCATCATAACCATCTCTACACAAGAAGGATAAGGCACAAAGCCAAACCACAATCACCTCTACACTAGAGAGATGAACACAAAACTAAAGCAAAGAAAAAATTACAACTTGGTGATCACAATAGACCACAAACAATTTTTTTCACAAAAACAAGATCCTATAGATAGGATAGAGATGATAGCTCAAATATGAGAAAATAAAGTGTTTGAAAGAAAAATAACAAAGAAAAACACTTGGGAAAACACCAAATAGATATTGAAATCAAGATCAAAACCAATCTCCCAAAGGCTCACTTTTCTTTGATTTTTTCAACACCTTAAAACAAATAAAAGATAAATCTTTTTGACATAAAACTCTTTAAAAACTTGCTCCTAAAACACTTGTATAGATGAGAAAATTTGCTCTCTAAAAACTTGTTAAAAACAACCCAAGAGATGGCTATTATAGCCTCTCAAAGAAACTAGCCGTTGCAGCCAGGAAAAGCCCAGAATGCCCTTCCGGTCGACCGGTCGGTCGACCGACCAACGGTCATATTTCTGACCGTTGTGCCTCCGGTCGACCGCCCGGTCGATCGGGATAGCCTGTCGGTCGATAGCCCGGTCACCGGTAGTACCCGAGACTTAGGTACTTTCAGTCGGTCGACCGAGTGGTTGACCGGCTACTTGGCTGGTCTTGTGCACATCGATCGACCGGTCCAGTCGACCGACCACTGGTCCGGTCGACCCTCCGGTCGACCGCCAGATGATCTGGCTGGGAATTTCAGAACTGGAAACTGAGATATTTTAACTCCAATAAAATCCCATAAAATTTTATAAATTCCACAAAAATAAGTTCTTGTAAGATATTTGAATAACAAATATGTGTGACCAAAAATCAACACATATTACAAACTATTTGAACTATTTTTGTGACATAAAATATTTGGCCTTAAACAAAACCGTATTTTTCAAAACTTGATTTTGAAACGAAAAACAATTTCTCCAAAACTTGTCTAAATACAAAAACATGATATTGAAACACATTTGAAGCTTATTGTGTATGGGTAGATCTAATACACATGTAAAGTATATATATATTTTTGACATGAAATCCAAAAATAAGTTTTGTTAATTACAAAACTCTAAACACATGAAATAGACCATCAAAATAAGTTTTTCCAAATATATGAAGCACAGATGTATATAGATGAAATCTAATATACATTAAACCATGTAAACTTGTTTTGATTCTATTTATTCATAAAAATCATATATATGTCTATTCGAAATCCAAACCGGTTAAACTGAAAATCAAACATGTTGAACTTTTGTTTGTGTGCGTGAACTTGAGCATATCAATACTATCTATCTTACACAAGATCTAAACACAACTAAACACAAACCGAAGTTTTCTTGTCGATCCTCATCTTTAAGACGACCCAATCCAAGCACGATCCAAAGAGTTTGACTCCAACGAGTGCTTGATGCGATCTTGATGCACGAGCTATTGAATCCATATATGTTAGCATCTAAACTCTTTTGTTGAAACTAAGCACCTATTAAGATCCTGATAGTAAATCTAGAACTATAAAAACACAAGATCATTAGTATTATAACTATATGAGTTAATCATCATCAAAACTAGAGTGATGGGCCTTTGGGCCAACACCATGTGCAACCCATCTCCTCCCTTTGCTCACACACACCTCCTTTGTCTTCATCCTCCAACTAGATCATGCACAACCAAACACTTGGCAACACACCCAGGCCGCCTCCTCCATTATCGTACCACCCATCTCCCTCTACGCCGGTGAGCCTCTGCGGTAACACACCCGGTACCACACTTGCCTGCACCCCCTCCAGCGAGATCCGTGAGCCCCGTCGTCGCCGGAGATCGCCGCGAGCCTCCCTCCCTTGCGTGATCCCCTTCCTCCCACTCTCATTTCTCTCTCTCCCCTCTCTCTATGTGTATATATATTAATGTGTGTTTCTAAATCCTTCTGTCTTGCTTTCTCTGTATATATGTTGTGGGAATCATATGCATGTGTATGTATGTTAATGTGTATGCATGAATTATTATGTGTTGGGGGTGTGTGTGTGTAAATATGTATACATTTGCATGCATGTGTGTTGGTGTGATTTATGCTTGCGTGAGTGTGCATGCATGTGTGTGAGTGTATGTTTTTAATTACATTAATATGTGTGTGTATGTGTCTTATTTGTGTAATTAGTATATATGTATATGTATGTATGTAATTATATATGTGTGGGTATACATGTATATATGTTTTATGTTAGTATGTGTATATGTGTACTTGTGTTTGTAATCATCGCGTGTGTATGGTTGCGTGGTACAACAATATGGACCTGTTTGGTGAGACCCGGACCCGTTACAGGAGATTTGGATTTGTGCTCGTTATGGACCCGATACACTGGCGATTCGAAGACCGATACATGGGATGATTCGGAGATCCGTACTGGTTCGTGCAGTGATAATCAGATGGCGATTTAGATCCAAGACTGTGTCATTTCATGTGAGTGTTTGCTCTTGTATTATTTCCTTATTTATCCTTGTTAGTATTTTTATATGTTACTTTTATCATTTCATGTGACCGTCTGATATATTTTACTAGTATGATTACCTATATCATTTCATGTGATGTCAGTGAGTGCTCACTTTATTTGTACAGTTAATATGAGCATTTATCAGCATCATTTCATGTGTTAGTTGATTGACGCTATTGGCTGAGGCCTAGAATTGATATGTCTTAACTGTTACTTGTTTCGATCTATAGATTGGCTAGTCTAGTTTATGTTTGAGGATAGATGGTATATTTTATGTGAAGTGTTTATCGACTATTGTTTGGTGAATATTTTGACCGATACTCCTTTAGATCTTAAGGATGGCTTAGATATGACTTTGCTCTATTGACAGACTATTTTACCGATACTTGGATCTGTGTATGACTTAGTTAGAGTGAGAATTGACCTGAGCTTCGTATTCCTTTCGTTGGATTCATGGTTGATATGTATGATAGTTAGATTATGATCAGATGTGTGAATATGATACCCTTGACTCTGATGTATACGACGGGCTGACTTTTAGACTGTTAGGAGCTATTATTTCTGGATTCTCTCATTGATGAGCTTGAGTGATGTATTGATGACCTTATTGATATTGATTACTAGATGTATAAATAATTTAGATTTCATATTGATCGAGGACGTTACACTCTTTATTTATGATCTTAATTATGGTTAGATAAGTCTGATTTTGAGGATATTTCATTTTTATTTGTGATCTCAGTATTTGTTATTTTTGTTGATCTCGAGGATATATTCAATACTTCATGATTGGTTCTTGACTACTTCAGTTATTCGGTTATAGAGATAGAGTTATTGTGATAGTGATTTATTTGATATCGGTGACCATATTATATATTCAGAGTTTGATACTAGATATCGTTTGATCTCAGTTATTGGTGACCTAGAGGATTAGAGTAGACTGGTAATGATGAAAGTGTCTATTTACTAGACTGGTGGTTTACGGTATCAGATATTCTGGCATGGACTTGACTTCTGATGTTTATGGTGATTATTCAGACTATAAGTCGATGGATATGTTACTGTTATATACAGTACGAATAAATGAGATCTTGATCATTTCTGTATGTATGTACATTGATTAGACAGTAGAGGACTGTTATTAGCATTATTTCATGTTATAGAAAATCACTGGGAAAGTATTGTTAGACTGTAACCCTATGTACAGTCCTATTGTTCATTATATATACGGTTACTGATACTGTTTACTGTTCTTAATACTGTTCACCGTGTATACGATTACTGTTTACTGTACTGTATACTGTTACTGTCATGTATCATCCTAGTATTCTAAGTAACATGAATATTGATTATTATGACTTAATTAAATAATAATGTAAATAGACAACTTACACGGGGATTGGAAAAATTGATGGAGAAGATAGCGTTTGTATTTTCGGTGGACCTAGGATATAGGTTGCGCAGCCGAGATAGGGTTCCACTGTAGGATTCCTGGTGATGACTGACATCCCACACTATTACTGTTATACTGTTATCGTCGTACCTGGCGGTACGACCTGGTTCAGCGCTAGGCATCTGGGCCGTGGTCCTGGGCATATACGGGATCCACCTAAATCATGGACAATGTCTCTAACCGATCAGATTCAATAACTTAGAATCTTGATTGACAAGTGTAGTAGGCGTAGTATGGGATGCGTCTATTACAGGTGACAATTAGTGTTTGCTGGCATAATAAATAATAATGTACTGTGACTGATTGTGTTTACCTCATAATGTATGCTATGTTGGATACCGATTGTACTCATGACTTGATTGTACACTAGACTCTAGCACTGATTGACTTTACTCACATGATATATAGACTGTGATAGACACCTGACACTTGATTGGACATCTGATTCTATTACTGCTGCTCTTATTACTGTTTATTTATATTTTGTATGTTATTTCAATCTTATTTCAATTTATAGCATCATAGTATGCTTATACATTTTATGCACGTGCACCTCCCCCTTTATTTTATACTCATTGGATCGCTTTCTGATACCCTAGATTTTCACGTTCAGATTGGATGCTTTCTTCTATTGATCAGGTGTTCGTTGAAATCGTACGCTTCGCAAGGACCTGGAGTTTTTTCTATTCGATTACCGGTATTCTTGACTGTCCTTTATTATTGCTATCTCCTTGATTCTCTATACATTATTATCAGTCGTTATTTCTTTCCGTATTCATTTGTTATCATGTGTGAAAATTTATATGTCATATTCCAGTGATATTGATTAATCATAGTTGATTTCATTTATAGTTTGTTCGGATTACTTAAAGCTTCACCTATATATGTGTGGTATTCTCCTCGCATATATACGTCGCCGACTCTCGTTGTGACTCTGTTTCCACGTACTTTGGGAAGTGAGGCGTGACAATAACTGCAATATATTTTTTTAGGAAAAAATGGATACATCACTTATTTCTTAAAATAATTAGAAAAAAATTTTGCTTTATAATTTATTTGGCCCCAGCCTCATCCACGTCAAATCAATCGGACAGATCAGATTATTCTTCTTATATAATTTTGTTTCTCTTTTTACTTTTTTCTCAGAACCAAGCGCTGTTCTTCACTGCTTGGCATGAATGAAGTGTGCTTCCTATTGCAGGTGAGTTTTGTCGCGAGCAGTTTCAACACCATAGGTTATTCAATCTCGATCTCGAGACGTTAGAGCGAATCGATTGATCACATAGCAGGGAGAGAATCAGATTTAAAATATGACATTTTTGTGAGAACTACGATCATGATTGCTATCTTAATAAATTCTCAAAAATAAGGCATTTTTGTGAGGATTTTGATCATGGCCGCAGTCATAATAAAGAGGAGTGTGATTATGGTTGCAGTCCTATAAAGACTCAAAATATAATATTTTTGTGAGGACTGCAATCATGGTCGCAGTCCTGATAAAGAGGACTGTGATTATGGCCGCAGTTCTATAAAGACTCAGAAACATGATATTTTTGTGAGGACTGCAATTATGATCATAATCCTAAAAAGACTCAGAAATAAGATATTTTTTGTGAGTATTGTGACTTGATCGTAATCCTAATAAAGACTCGTAGCATTTTTGTGAGAAGTGCGATCATGCTCCCAGTTTTCAGCTAAATACTACGAGGAATTAAGATTTTTTCACCGCTCTAAAGCGTGCTCAACAGCGCTTCTGCGCTCAACACTTTGGCACGTGACCCCCGATAATGCTTCTGCACTTCACACATGAGTGCACGCCTTTAAAAAAAAAAGGGGTGGCTGAAGCGAATTAAATTTTGTGAGTGACTTTTATCCTAATTACGGTTTAACATAGATGGCTGAAACAAAATCTCTCTATTTTTTATAGAAATAAAAACTAGAAGACCACTATATGGTTTTTCTAGCGGGCAGCAGGGAGAGAACGTGCCACCACTTGACCCCTAGCTCCGCCATTGACAGTAGAAATATGTATCTTTTTTCATTAAAATGTTGAAATAAAAATTAAAAAGAGAAAAAAATTAAATGAGTAGTTGCATGTACCTTAAGTAGCTTTATTCATCATTTCTATATATTTTTATAATTTTGTTTGGCAAAGTATAAACTGACATTATAAATTTTTCATATAGTAATAATAGAGGATATGTAAAAAATATAACTATCGAGAAATCATCATATATCCATGAAACAAATATTATTTCAAAACAAAACCAACTTGAGATATTTTTCTCACCTTATTACTTCTCTCCGTTCAAATGAGTCAGGCATGACATATCGAAGCTTCGACATATATGCAAACAAAATATAAACAATAAAATTATAAACTTAAGGGGAAAAAACCAAAACAATGAAAATAACGCAAATAAACTAAGCAAAAGACAAGCTACTAATTTTACACGACAGATTATAAGAACAAGATAGCCAAACACATAATAATATTTGGTTGACGTGAGATATATTAACTTTCTTACTTCTTTTCCAATACAGGAAAAAAGAATAAAAAAGTAGAATAACAACTAAAAATAAAAAAGAATAAAACTTATAAATTAAGAAACAAAGAATTTTAAGAAAAATAAAAATAAATGATATATAGAAAAAAGAATGAGTGAGTATGAAGAAAAGAAAAAGATCTTGACAAAGAAACACGTAAAAAATTGGAAAAAAGAGAAGCATAAGGTTCAAAAATATTTGAGAGATAGAAAATAATGTTGACCCAGAGGCCCTTCATTCTAGTTTTGATGATGATTAACTCATGTAGTTATAATTTACTAATAATCTTGTGATATTTAGTTTCAGATATTTGATCAAGATATTAGTAGGTGATTAGCTTCAACAAAGGTGTTTTGGAGCTTTCACATGTTGATTCAAGAGCTCGAGCGTCAAGATCGCATCTAGCACTCGGTTGGAGTCAAGCTCGTTGGATCGGTTTTGGATCGAGTTGACTTAGAGAAAGAGTTCTACAAGAAGTCCTCTGTTTGTTTAGTTAAGATTATGTTTAGATCTTGTGTAAAGATTAGATAGTGTTGATATGCTCAAGTACACACACACAAAGTTTCAATTTGTTTGGTTTTCGGTTTAACCGGTTTCGGTTTTTCATATATATGATTTTCATGAATAGATAGAATCAAAACAAGTTTACATGGTTTAATGTATATTAGCTTTGATCTATATACATCTATGCTTCATCTATTTAGAAAAACTTACTTTTATAGTCTATTTCATGAGTTGGAATTTTCTATTTAAACAAAACTTATTTTTGGATTTCATGTCAAAAACATAGATATAATATTTTTCATGAATATTAGATTCTATTCATATACAATATGCTTCAAAGTTGTTTCAATATCATATTTTTGTATTTACATGTGTTTTGGAAAAATCAGATTTCCATTTCAAAGTTTGGTTTTTGAAAAATACGATTTTTGTATTTAAGCCAAATTTCAATATCACAAAAATGGTTCAAATAATTTATAATATGTGTTGAAATTTTGTCACACATATTTGTATTTCAAAGATCTTATAAGAACATATTTTTGTGGATTTATGTGATTTCATGGGATTTTTTTAGATGGTAAAATAACCAAGTTTTTAATCCCCAAAAGTTTGACCTGGCTGTTCTACCGGTCGACCGGACGGTCGACCATGGCAGAAGTCGGTCGACCGGTCGGTCGACCGATGTGCACAGACGTGCACAAAGCCTTTTTGGCTGGTAGGCCGGTCGACCGACTCAGTCGACCGCCAGAGAGCATTGCTCTCTGGAAATGGCCCCGGTCGATCGGGCGGTCGACCGCAGAGAGCTGTTGCTATCTATATCTAGGCCTGGTCGACCGGTGGCTCGACGGTCAGAAATCTGACCGTTGGCCGATCGACCGAGCGTTCGACCAAAAGGGCAAATCTGCTCTTTCCTGCTGCCAACGGGTAGAATTTTTATGGGGCTATAAATACGCCTCAATTGAGCTGGTTTTAGATAAGAATTTTAAGAGCAAAATTTTCTATCTTTCAGCAAGTTTTTAAAAGAGTTTTTGTGCCAAAAGATTTTATCTTTATTTCTTTTAAAGGGTTGAAAAAATCAAGGAAAAGAAAGCCTTTGGAAAGTTGTTTTGATCTTCATTTATATTTCAATCTAGAGTTTTTCTCAAGAGCATTTTTTGTGATTTTGATTTTTCAGACTCTTTATTTTCTCACACTTGAGCCTATCATATCTATCCTATCTATTAGGATCTATTTTTGTGGGAAAATTAGTTTGCGGTTGTTGATACCACCAAGTATTGTAAACCCTCTCTAATTTGTGATATCCCTCTAGTGAGTGATGATTGTGTTGATATCCCTCTAGTGAGAGGTGATTGTAGAGGTTGTGCCTTATCCCTCAAGTGTGAGGTGATAGTTGTTTGGCTTTGAGCCTTATCCTTCTTGTGTGAGGTTGATAGTTGTTGGCTAAGTGCCCATCCCTCTAAGTGTAGAGGTGATTTGTGTTGAGCCTTACCTCTAGTAAGAGGTTGTATTTGGTGAGAGAGGAGTTGTGTACTCTCAAGTTGTATTTGCCAAATCCTCAGTGGAGATTCTCTGTGTGGGAAGTCTTGTGTGGATGATATAGTGAAAATCCTTCTGTGTGAAGGCGGGGACGTAGAGCTGGGTGCTCGAACCTCGAAACATATCCTTATATTTGCATTTGATCAACTATCTCTAACTCTCTTTCTCTCTCTTATATTGTGCATTACATCATATTGTCCATATCATATATATGCTTGTGTTGATTGTGTGTGATCATACTTGTGTTTAACTAAGAGAGCTTTACATAGCACCTCAAATCTTTTTTAGAGGAATTTAGAGGAGATAGTCTAGAGCCCTTCACCGGGAATTCGGCTACACTTTTTGGTTACACTAAGTGTGTTGCAATTTATTTTAATTCCGCATTATTTGTCATTAGATTAGCCTTACACCTATTCACCCCTCTATGTGTACTTTCAAACAATTAGAGAGAGTTTAGTAATTTGAGAATTTCAGTTCAAGAGTTCTAATAATTTGAGTTCCAGTTCCAATTATATTAGGACATTAGAAAGAAAGGATGAGGGAACGACAGACACGGAGTTTTCATAATATGAGAATTCTAATAAAATATTATATAATTTTAGAGTTCCAATCGTATATTAGGATGATAGAAAGAAAGCATTAAAAAGAGGAAGCTTCCGTAATTTGAGAGTTTTAAATATATTAGGATAATAAAAATTTAAATAATACTAATTATTAAAATATAATTGTTGATAAGAAAAAGTAAAGGGGAGATAAGAGGGGCAGAAAGTATAGGTGTACATGTAAGATATTTTTCCTTATGTGACTCATTCTATTTTATTTGACACAAATGTGACATATAATAGAGTAAAATAATTTAGTAACTATATAAATAGTTAAAAGGTAGTTTTCTATTTGTTGGTTATAACCACCTTGATGAAAAGGTTTATAAAAGGGAGTACTTGCCTATACATATGAATTAATTTAATAATTGTCATTTGATTTTCTCCCTTCAAAAAAGACAAGAAGGTTTGGAGTAGGCCAGCAGATATCATGGAGTCTTCTTTCTGTTTTTTTAGAAGTTTGGGCATCCTTCTTCTACAATTTCAAGAGGTAAATGATCACCATGTTTATATGATTGAACATAATAGAAGGTATATCAACAACATCTGAAGGTATATGTATAACTCATGTTTTGTATGCACATGAAGTTAGTTATTATGTGAATAGTACACTATTAAGTAGTTGATTCAAGTTCATTATCAATATTAGAAATTTGAATTCTAAGATTGATATCCAATGAACTAAGAAGTATAACTATTATGCAATAGTTCATTCATACCAAATTGGTTCATGATTTATAAAAATCAAATAGTTTATGAATCACTTAAACATTCATATTAATCTAGAAAACAATTCTAGATTAAATATTCCAAATGTTAGAAACCAAATTTTTGATGTTGATAATAAACTTCAATCGACTACTTAATTATGCTATTTATAAAATGAATTAATCTCATGCACATAGCAAACATGAGTTATACATATACTTTATGCATGATCGCATGAACAAGGCGGCATGCCCAAACCCTTAGAGAGGATGCCTAAACTTTTAGAGAGAAATTAGAAGAAAACTCCATGATATCTTATTGTCTACTCAATACTTTTTTTCTTTTTCTTTATGAGAAAATCATATGACAAGCATCAACACTCTTATTACATATGTGTTCATAGACTCTCTTTTACCCCTTCCATGGAGGTGGTTATTGTAAGATATTTCCTGATTCGATTCATACCCTATTTCCTATCCCATATCATAACACACGTGCAATTTATATTAGTCAACATATTAGGTGTGTCTAATAGGTGCACTAAGTTGTAAAGGTCGGTGGGACCTAGTACTACTCTCTAATTAGGGTTAGGGGCATTATGGGAAGGCCACTAATCAAAGGATTATATATAGAGAGGAAGTCTCTCTATTCAGCCACGTATAATTCTCCACCCATAGGAGGCTAGGTTTAGCAGAGAGAAGGCTTTCCATCTCGTTCCCTACAGCGAAGATTCAGATCCGGGTATAGTTCACCATCCTTCGATAGTTCATCATCCTTCGAAAGGTATGTTATTTAAAGCCCCATCTCAAGATCCATTATACATGATATTGATATCTATGCATAGAGCAATTGATCCTGTTTTATTCATGTTAAATTCTAACAAGTGGTATCAGAGCCTTACTATGCTATCTATGTTTAGGATCTAATCATGTATGATTATTATTAATTTTGATTGAGAAGTATTATGTTGTAACTCTGAATCAAAAAGGATAGATCGAAAGAGATGAGGACAGCTGAGGGATTAATTTTGAGTATGGTTGCTTTTCTTTTAGGCTTTTAAACAATTTATTTTGTTTTCCTTCTTCCTGCTTTTTTGAAGAGGCTGATGTTATTGGGAGGATCTAGGTTTTGTTCATTTTTCAAAATTATTTATTGGCCTTTAGACGCGAATTTTGAGGAATTGATTATTTTCTGATTATTGAATTGATTATTTTCGGATAATATCCTCGTATGCTTTACCTATGGCATTTCAAATTTAATTCTTTCAAAGATAACGATTATCCAAAGAGTCCCTTGTGATAATTAATTTTGTAGATGAACACTAAATATGTTGTTTGGGTTAGGAATGAGATAAGTTCTCTTCCTATCTTAATTGTCTTTTAGTTTTTTTTTAAAACAAACTCTTATAATATTATCTCCTATTTTGATAATAAATAACGAAGTTATGAACGGAGACTGGTAGATTGGATAATTTTATCTAGAAGATATGAATTCCAAGGAGCAGTTGATTTGCTTCTGCAAGAGAATATTCTTTTTCAGGTTGGATTTTCTGAATTTACGGGAAATTATTCTAGAGTTTCATGTGAAGGATATGAAAAGATATCTTGATAATTTTAAATTATCTATTCACGGGACTATATTTGAGTTTTAAATATTATCTATACATGAGTATTTTTAAATTGCAACAATTTTGTATTTCTTGAAGATTTTCATTTAAAAAATTTTATTAAAAAAATTTGATCGCTTTGAATCCGAATAAAGAAATTTAACAATTATATTCATCAAATAATTAAGGCGCGTCAAGTATTCTCCCATCATCTTTTGTGCAAGCAAGTACGATGAATTTTAAATGTCAATAAAAAAGATAAGTTTTCTCTTCTTTTATTAAGATATCTTCAGAGATACACATACTTCAGTGTTCAAATTTAAAAAAAAAGGGCAGTGATATTCTTAAGTGTCCAAAGTGTTTGTTCGAACTGGATGCATATGACAAATTTGAAGATTTTATTTTGTATTTTACTTATGTGTTTCATTATTAAATTTGGACCCTATCAGTGTTCTACTATGTGGGTTGTCAATCTACATTGTTTTCTTGAAAAATTATGAAAATTTTCAAACTATGATTTTGTGGAGATTTTCAAATTATGATTTTGTGAGTAAAACACAAATGGTATTAAATAGCATATTGATTAAATATATGGTACAACCGCAATGATAATCATGGTGACTAGACATTTCATGTCTTATTTATCCATTTGATTATGAATTCTCAGAGATATGGCTATTTGGCCATTTGGCCATTTGTTTACTTACAAGTTTAAAATTCTTCTATTATGGAATTGTTCCAGTTGAGAATCATAGTATTGCAAATCCAATTTATATTATTTGGGGACTTGTAATTGAGATGTTGAATTTCATCTAAGTTCAGTTTCTCTTGTATGATTAGATGTATTTGAAATATTAATTGCTGCCATTTCAAATCATGTAATTCCTTGAAAGATAAGATTTACATACTCTCTGAGTAAACTAATTCCAATCTTAAATAGCAAATTTTGATCTGCAGATACAAGTATACTTAAATTCAGTATATACAATTATAATTTTCTTTTTAAGTTTATATAAGTTTCATATTAGTTTCGCATAAGTTCATGAAAGTATTATTATATTATATAATCGACAACCCCAATAAAGTTTTTGACAACTTAAGGTAAATGCGATTTTTCTGATCAAATTGTGAACGTAAATATCATTGCTTGTGTTCAATTAAAGTTTTTTAGGGTTTTCACTAAGGTTTCATTGATGAAAGCAAATATCATCACATTTCAAAAAGTACAATATCCCCAATGGGGTTTATATGAGATAAGATTAACGATCATTTGAGTAAAACCTAATATGACCCTAAGCCCAAAGTATAGGAAGTGTCTGTAATTGAACCGAACATGGTTAGTCTAGTCTTGAGTATGATTCTATCATCCATTGGGTACAATCATAATTAGTCATTGCCCAAAGGCAAAATTAAATTGTTGATTATCGGACCCACAGAGTCAAAGGCATGAACCATGAACACAATGCCACTCTGACTCGACCATCCTAACCCCGGATAGGTTCGTGACAGTAAAGAATTAATGCATATATATTCACATAATTTTATTATGTGTCAGTAAATATTAATCTTGTCAAGAATTTATTTCCGCTGCAGTTATGGATCACACCTTAATTCAGAAGTATTTGACTGGAATAAAGACCTTGACATACTCAAATTATTCATCATGAAAGATTAAACTCAAGATAGTATTGTGTTTATTGACTATAATTTTGTGCTAGCTGAAGACAAGCCCATTATTGAGCGGCTATTGATGCTCAAAAGGCAGCAACTCAGGTGTCCATCAACAAATAGGATAAAACCAACAAGATGAGTATTCTCATAATTAAGTCTTCTATAGACCCCATTATAAGTGGTGGAATTCCTGAGAAAGAGAATGCTAAGGATTTGCTTGTGGTCATCAGGCATTAGTTTGAGGGATCTGTCAAGGGTAGGCACTATAATAGATTTTATAGAAACTTTCAGACAAGTTTTAAATTCTTGTCATGTTTTAAATATGAAAGAAACCTTTTATCTGCCATCTTTGAGGCGTACTTTGATCTATGTTCTAGAATAATTTTTTTGGACATGATGTCATTTTTAAGAGTTCTGGTTGTGGTGTTAATTTGAATGAGTCTGGTTCTATTGTCCATCTCTAAGGTGATTCTGATATGCTAGTTGATAATTCATTCAAACTGACATTGGATGCATCATATGAACAACTTTTATCAGGTGCTAGTCTTTATCATAATATTTTGCCTACTGCAAAATGATCTATTTTTCTTACAGTCCTCTAGGTTATGGCATAAACATTTTGGGCATATTTTTCTCTCACTTCTCGGGGAAGTCATTGATATTTCATTATATTCATTAATGATTTCTTTCGTTATGCTCATGTCTTTCTCCTCCACAAGAAATCAAATTCCTTAAAAGTTTTCAAGACTTTTCAACTAGGAGTTGAGCGACAATTGAATCAAAAGATGAAAGTTGTAAGGTCTGATTGAGGGAGAGATATTATGACTAGATCGATCAGGATGATCAAAACTCTAAACCTTTCTATAGTTTTCTGAAAGATTAAGAATTGTTGCTCAATAACACCATACCTGAATTTTTATTATCTTATGTTGTAGTATAAAATGATATTGTCCTTAGATCCATCATTGTATTTTGATCATATAAGAGCTCCTTAGTTTAGGAGAGGATGTATCTTCTACAAATTTAGACTATGTATTGATTGATTAGGTCACTTTTGACTTATACAATTGATTTAATTATTGATACAACATGGTGATATTTTGGTCTTGTAACTGGATAGCTGAGTGAGATTATGCATTGTTCATTGAAAGATTTCATTTCTGCACTCAAACTTTAGGTTGACAGCATAAAGGAGTTTCATTTTGTATTAGTTTTTTTTGTCAATCTGATGCGCTAATTTTGACATAGTGCATAAGGTCACACTAGAGAATATTACAGACCCACTTACCAAAAGACTCTTAGTGACCACCTTTCAGGGACATTGTGCATGCATGGGGGTACAAGAATCATCGTGCTTATTGTTTTTCTGAGTGGGAGTATACCTGTGATTGTCCTTTTGAGTGGGAGTTTTATGTCAAATTTTCAGTAATGCCATTTTTGTCCTTAGTACAATTTATATTTCAGTTTCATCAGATTTTTCTCAGACAGTTATTATGATGGCATGCAGTTATTATGTGGTGTTTTATGTCAGCTGATATTATTAATTGCGCATTTGTAATGTTAAAGTTAAAGCTGTGCAGTTGCACATGTTAAAGTATAAATGCCTTTGGAATAGACTACTGAGGATTCTCAAGATCGTTTAGGCTGGACGTAGGTAGGCTCTACGACCTTAAGCCTTCATCTCAATATGAGCGATGGTATTCGCATGACGGTCGTCTAAGTATTGAGATGACGTGTCTGGTAAGCACACGTTGCAAGACACTTATGAAAATGTAATATACACACTACATGTACATTTGCCATATACGTACTAAACTCCACCAATAAAGTATCTCTCGAAAGCTGTTAGGGTAATTAGCTCGAAAGTCCACGATATAAATTAGGCAAAAGCATAAAGTTTGACCGAAATTTGTTCGTGAACCGTGCTAGTCATCCTCTTAGTTGTAGAGTGCCAGTAATTTGAGTGCACCATGACTGACGATAAATTTCACGTGTAGGTTTTTTTTTCGAAAATAAAAGGATGGCCATCCGCTTTTAAAAATAAAATTGTGATATGGGATATAAAAATTTTTCAAAATAAATATTTTTTCAAAAAAATTTTAGTCGGGTATGTCTCGAGTGGGAGATTGTAAGATATTTCCTGATTCGATTCATACTCTATTTCCTATCCCATATCATGACACACGTGCAATTTATGTTAGTCAACATATTAGGTGTGTCTAATAGGTGCACTAAGTTGTAAAGGTCGGTGAGACCTAGTACTACTCTCTAATTAGGGTTAGGGCATTATGGGAAGGCCACTAATCAGAGGATTATATATATAGAGGAAGTCCCTCTCTGCAGCCACGTATAATCTCCACCCATAGGAGGCTAGGTTTAACAGAGAGAAGGCTTTCTATCTCGTTCCCTTCAGCGAAGATTCAGATCCGGGTATAGTTCATCATCCTTCGATAGTTCATCATCCTTCGAAAGGTATGTTATTTAAAGACCCATCTCAAGATCCATTATACATGATATTGATATCTATGTATAGAGGCAATTGATCCTGTTTTATTCATATTAAATTCTAACAATTGTAAGATATTTCCTGATTCGATTCATACCCTATTTCCTATCCCATATCATAATACACATGCAATTTATGTTAGTCAACATATTAGGCGTGTCTAATAGGTGCACTAAGTTGTAAAGGTCGGTGGGACCTAGTACTACTCTCTAATTAGGGTTAGGGGCATTATGGGATGGCCACTAATCAAAAGATTATATATAGAGAGAAAGTCCCTCTCTGCAGCCACGTATAATTCTATACCCATAGGAGGCTAGGTTTAGCAGAGAGAAGGCTTTCATCTCGTTCCCTACAGTGAAGATTCAGATCTGGGTATAGTTCAGCATCCTTCGATAGTTCATCATCCTTCGAAAGGTATGTTATTTAAGCCCCATCTCAAGATCCATTATATATGATATTGATATCTATGCATAGAGGCAATTGATCCTGTTTTAACAAGTGGTATCAGAGCCTTACTATGCTATCTATGTTTTAGGATCTAATCATGTATGATTATTATTAATTTTGGTTGAGAAGTATTATGTTGTAACTCTGAATCAAAAAGGATAGATCGAAAGAGATGAGGACTGCTGAGGGATTAATTTTGAGTATGATTGCTTTTCTTTAGGCTTTTAAACAATTTATTTTGTTTTCTTCTTCCTGCTTTTTTGAAGAGGCTGATGTTATTGGGAGGATCAAGGTTTTGTTCATTTTTCAAAATTATTTATTTGCCTTAGACGCGAATTTTGAGGAATTGATTATTTTCCGATTATTGAATTGATTATTTTCGGATCATATCCTCGTATGCTTTACCTATGGTATTTCAAATTTAATTCTTTCAAAGATAACAATTATCCAAGAGTCCCTTGTGATAATTAATTTTGTAGATGAACACTAAATATGTTGTTTGGGTTGGGAATGAGATAAGTTCTCTTTCCTATCTTAATTGTCTTCTAGTTTTAAAAAAAAATCTCTTATAACATTATCTCCTATTTTGATAATAAATAATGAAGTTATGAACTGAGACTGGTAGATTGGATAATTTTATCTAAAAGATATGAATTCTAATGAGCAGTTGATTTGCTTCTGCAAGAGAATATTCTCTCTCAGGTTGGATTTTCTGAATTTACGAAAAATTATTCTAGAGTTTCATGTGAAGGATATGAAAAGATATCTTGGCAATTTTTAAATTATCTATTCACGGGAACTATATTTGAGTTTTAAATATTATCTATACATGAGTATTTTTATATTGCAACAATTTTTTATTTCTTGAAGATTTTCATTTAAAAAATTTTATTAAAAAAATTTGATCTCTTTGAATCCGAATAAAGAAATTTACCAATTATATTCATCAAATAATTAAGGCGCGTCAAGTATTCTCCCATCATCTTTTGTGCATGCAAGTAAGATGAATTTTAAATGTCAATAAAAAAGATAAGTTTTTCTTCTTTTATTAAGATATCTTCAGAGATACACATACTTCAGTATTCAAATTTAAAAAAAAGGGGCAGTGATATTCTTCAGTGTCTAAAGTGTTTGTTTAAACTGGATGCATATGACAAATTGAAGATTTTATTTTGTATTTTATTTATGTGTTTCAATATTAACTTTGGACCCTATTAGTGTTCTATTATGTGAGTTATCAATCTAGATTGTTTTCTTGAAAAATTGTGAAATTTTCAAACTATGATTTTGTGGAGATTTTCAAATTATGATTTTGTGAGTAAAACACAAATGGTATTAAATAGCATGTTGATTAATATATGGTACAGCCGCAATGATAATCATGGTGACTAGACATTTCATGTCTTATTTATCCATTTGATTATGAATTCTCAGAGGTATGGCTATTTTGCCATTTGTTTACTTACAGTTTAAAATTCTCTATTATGGAATTGTTCCAGTTGAGAATAATAGTATTGCAAATCCAATTTATATTATTTGGGGACTTGTAATTGAGATGTTGAATTTCATCTAAGTTCAGTTTCTCTTGTATGATTAGATGTATTTGAAATATTAATTGTTGCTATTTCAAATCATGTAATGCCATGAAAGATGAGATTCACATACTCTCCGAGTAAACTTATTCTAATTTTAAATAGCAATTTTGATCTGCAGATACAAGTATACTTAAAATTCAGTATATACAATCATAATTTTCTTTTTAAGTTTATATAAGTTTCCTATTAGTTTCGCATAAGTTCATGAAAGTATTATTATACTATATAATTGACAACCCTAAAAAAGTTTTGACAACTTAAGTTAAATGCGATTTTTCTGATCAAATTGTGAATGTAAATATCATTGCTTGTGTTCAATTAAAGTTTTTTAGGGTTTTCACTAAGGTTTCATTGATGAAAGCAAATATCATCACATTTCATAAAGTACAATATCCCCAATGGGGTTTATATGAGATAAGATTAACGATCATTTGAGTAAAACCTAATATGACTAGGTAGATCTACCTAAAGGTAGACTATTTAGTAACATATTTTATTTTACTCTTATTTTGGGACCCTCTAGTTGTGACCCATTAAGATTGACAGTGGTGCTAGGTTATTTAAAATTTATATATTACCCAAAGGTGATTATAAAATTTTTAAGTAACATAGTAGGGTAAGATAGACTGCATGTGCCGGTAAGATTAGGATAACCCTAAGCCCAAAGGATAGGAAGTGTCTGTAATTGAACCGAACATGGTTAGTCTAATCTTGAGTATGATTCTATCATCCATTGGGTACAATCATAATTAGTCATTGCCCAAAACAAGATTAAATTGTTGATTATTGGACCCACAGAGTGGAAAGGCATGAACCATGAACACAATGCCACTCTGACTCGACCATCCTAACCCGGATAGGTTCGTGATAGTAAAGAATTAATGCATATATATTCACATAATTTTATTATGTGTCAGTAAATATTAATCTTGTCAAGAATTTATTTCCGCTGCAGTTATGGATCACACCTTAATTCAGAAGTATTTGACTGGAATAAAGACCTTGACATACTCAAATTATTCATCATGAAAGATGAAACTCCAGATAGTATTGTGTTTATTGACTATAATTTTGTGCTACCTGAAGACAAGCTCATTATTGAGCGGCTATTGATGCTCAAAGGCAGCAACTCAGGTGTCCATCAACAAATAGGATAAAACCAACAAGATGAGTATTCTCATAATTAAGTCTTCTATAGACCCCATTATAAGTGGTGGAATTCCTGAGAAAGAGAATGCTAAGGATTTTCTTGTGGTCATCAGGCATTAGTTTGAGGGATCTGTCAAGGGTAGGCACTATAATAGATTTTATAGAAACTTTCAGACAAGTTTTAAATTCTTGTCATGTTTTAAATATGAAAGAAACCTTTTATCTGCCATCTTTGAGGCGTACTTTGATCTATGTTCTAGAATAATTTTTTGGACATGATGTCATTTTTAAGAGTTCTGGTTGTGGTGTTAATTTGAATGAGTCTAGTTCTATTGTCCATCTCCAAGGTGATTCTGATTTGCTAGTTGATAATTCATTCAAACTGACATTGGATGCATCATATGAACAACTTTTATCAGGTGCCAGTCTTTATGATAATATTTTGCCTACTGCAAAATGATCTATTTTTCTTACAGTCCTCTAGGTTATGTCATAACATTTTGGGCATATTTTTTTCTCCCTTCTCGGGGAAGTCATAGATATTTCATTATATTCATTAATGATTTCTTTCGTTATGCCCATGTCTTTCTCCTCCACAAAAATCAGATTCCTTAAAAGTTTTCAAGACTTTTCAACTAGGAGTTGAGCGACAATTGAATCAAAAGATGAAAGTTGTAAGGTCTGATCGAGGGAGAGAATATTATGACTAGATTGATCAGGATGACCAAAACTCTAAACCTTTATATAGTTTTCTGAAAGATTAAGAGATTGTTGCTCAATAACACCATACCTGAATTTTTATTATCTTATGTTATAGTATAAAATGATATTGTCCTTAGATCCATCATTGTATTTTGATCCTATAAGAGCTCCTTAGTTTAGGAGAGGAAGTATCTTCTACAATGTTAGATTATGTATTGATTGATTAGGTCACTTTTGACTTATACAATTGATTTAATTATTGATACAACATGGTGATATTTTGGTCTTGTAACTGGATAGTTGAGTGAGATTATGCATTGTTCATTGAATGACTTCATTTCTGCACTCAAACTTTAGGTTGACAGCATAAAGGAGTTTCATTTTGCATTAGTTTTTTTTTGTCAATCTGATGCGCTAATTTTGACATAGTGTATAAGGTCACACTAGAGAATATTACAGACCCACTTACCAAAAGACTCTTAGTGACCACCTTTCAGGGATATGTGCATGCATGGGGGTACTAGAATCATCGTGCTTATTGTTTTTCTGAGTGGGAGTATATCTGTGATTGTCCTTTTGAGTGGGAGTTTTATGTCAAATTTTCAGTAATGCCATTTGTGTCCTTAGTACATGTTATATTTCAGTTTCATGAGATTTTTCTCAAACAGTTATTATGATGGCATGCAGTTATTATATGGTATTTTATTTCAGCTGATATTATTAAATGCGCATTTGTAATGTTAAAGTTAAAGCTGTGCAGTTGCACATGTTAAAATATAAATGCCTTTGGAATAGACTACTGAGGATTCTCAAGATCGCTTAACCTGGACGTGGGTAGGCTCTGCGAACTTAAGCCTTCATCTTAATATGAGCGATGGTATTCGCATGACGGTCGTCTAAGTATTGAGATGACGTGTGTCTGATAAGCACATGTTGCAGGACACTTATGGAAATGTAATATACACACTACATGTACATTTGCTATATACATACTAAACTCTACCAATAAAGTATCTCTCGAAAGCTGTTTAGGGTAATTAGCTCGAAAGTCCACGATATAAATTAGGAAAAGCATAAAGCTTGACCGAAATTTGTCCGTGAACCATGCTAGTCATCCTCTTAGTTGTAGAGTGCCAGTAATTTGAGTGCACCATGACTGACGATAAATTTCACGTGTGGGTTTTTTTTTCAAAAATCAAAGGATGGCCATCCGCTTTAAAATAAAATTGTGATATGGGATATAAAAGTTTTTCAAAATAAATATTTTTTCAAAAAAATTTTAGTTGGGTATGTCTCGAGTGGGAGATTGCAAGATATTTCCTGATTCGATTCATACCCTATTTCCTATCCCATATCATAACACACGTGCAATTTATGTTAGTCAATATATTAGGCGTGTCTAATAGGTGCACTAAGTTGTAAAGGTCGGTGGGACCTAGTACTACTCTCTAATTGGGGTTAGGGGCATTATGAGAAGGCTACTAATCAAAGGATTATATATAGAGAGGAAGTCCCTCTCTGCAGCCACGTATAATTCTCCACCCATAGGAGGCTAGGTTTAGCAGAGAGAAGGCTTTCCATCTCGTTCCCTATAGCGAAGAATCTGATCCGGGTATAGTTCATCATCCTTCGATAGTTCATCATCCTTCGAAAGGTATGTTATTTAAAACCCATCTCAAGATCCATTATACATGATATTGATATCTATGCATAGCGGCAATTGATCCTGTTTTATTCATGTTAAATTCTAACGATTGTAAGATATTTCCTGATTCGATTCATACCCTATTTCCTATCCCATATCATAACACACGTGCAATTTATGTTAGTCAATATATTAGGTCTGTCTAATAGGTGCACTAAATTGTAAAGGTCGGTGAGACCTAGTACTACTCTCTAATTAGGGTCAGGGGCATTATGTGAAGGCCACTAATCAAATGATTATATATAGAGAGGAAGTCCCTCTCTGCACCCACGCATAATTCTTCACCCATAGGAGGCTAGGTTTAGCATAGAGAAGGCTTTCTATCTCGTTCCCTACAGCGAAGATTCAGATCCGGGTATAGTTCATCATCCTTCGATAGTTCATCATCCTTCGAAAGATATGTTATTTAAAGCGCATCTCAAGATCCATATACATGATATTGATATCTATGCGTAGAGGCAATTGATCCTGTTTTATTCATGTTAAATTCTAACAAGTGGTATCAGAGCCTTACTATGCTATCTATGTTTTAGGATCTAATCATGTATGATTATTATTAATTTTGGTTGAGAAGTATTATGTTGTAACTCTGAATCAAAAAGGATAGATCGAAAGAGATGAGGACTGCTGAGGGATTAATTTTGAGTATGGTTGCTTTTCTTTTAGGCTTTTAAACAATTTAGACATTGTGCATGCATGGGGGTACTAGAATCATCGTGCTTATTGTTTTTCTGAGTGGGAGTATATCTGTGATTGTCCTTTTGAGTGAGAGTTTTATGTCAAATTTTCAGTAATGCCATTTGTGTCCTTAGTACATGTTATATTTCAGTTTCATGAGATTTTCTCAGACAGTTATTATGATGGCATGCAATTATTATATGGTATTTTATTTCAGCTGATATTATTAAATGCGCATTTGTAATGTTAAAGTTAAAGCTGTGCAGTTGCACATGTTAAAGTATAAATGCCTTTGTAATAGACTACTGAGGATTCTCAAGATCGCTTAGGCTGGACGTGGGTAGGCTCTACGACCTTAAGCCTTCATCTCAATATGAGCGATGGTATTCGCATGACGGTCGTCTAAGTATTGAGATGACGTGCGTCTGGTAAGCACACGTTGCAAGACACTTATGGAAATGTAATATACACACTACATGTACATTTGCCGTATAAGTACTAAACCCCACCAATAAAGTATCTCTCGAAAGCTGTTAGGGTAATTAGCTCGAAAGTCCACGATATAAATTAGGCAAAAGCATAAAGCTTGACCGAAATTATTCCGTGAACCGTGCTAGTCATCCTCTTAGTTGTAGAGTGCCAGTAATTTGAGTGCACCATGACTGACGATAAATTTCACGTGTGGGTTTTTTTCCCAAAAATCAAAGGTGTTGGCCCAAAGGCCTTCCACCCTAGTTTTGATGATGATTAACTCATGTAGTTATGTTTACTAATAATCTTGTGTTGTTTAAGTTTCAGATATTAACCAAGATATTAGTTGGTGATTAGCTTCAACTAGGAGTTTAGAAGCTTTTCATGGTGATTCCAAGGCCAAAGCTTCAAGATCACACATTGCCTAGCCTTTGGATGGAGTTTTGGATCGGGTCTACTTGAAGATGAAGATCGTCAAGAAGACTTAGGTATCCATAGTTTAGTTAGTGTGTTTAGATCAAATTTGTAAAGCTTAGTATAGTTGATATGTTCAAGTGCACAACACACACAAGTTTTATGTTTTGGATTAGGTTTTCTTGAATAGTTTGATCAAAACAAGTTTAAATGTTTTTTTATGTATATTAGATGTGTTCAATATACATACATGCTTACATGACTTATACAAACTTAGTTTGACTATCCTATTCATGTTTTGAAAAATCAAGTTTGATAAAAATACAAGTTTTGTTTTTGATAAAATTTGCAAGACTCAAAAATGAATTGATATGATTGATATATGTCTTGAAATTTTTATCACAAGTTTGTGTTTTAATATAAAATGTTAAAATAAGTTTTGTGAATTTTTAGAAGACTTAAAAGATTTTTCAAAATATTTTTAAACTGTTTTTCTAACTCAGATTTCTGTTCCAGGCTTCAATCAGTCGACTAAGTCAACTGACCTAGTCGACTTGGCTGAAGTCGGTCGACCGGGCCGACCGACTTCAGCCAGGTCGACCGACGTGCACAAATCTGTGCACGTTTGGCAGCTCTGGGATGGTCGACCCGGACGGTCGACCGGGTTGAGAGCAGTGCTCTCTGTTTGTTTGGGTCGACCGTGCCGGTCGACCGTGGTTGCCCAACGGTCACATTTCTGACCGTTGGCGGTCGACCGGGCCGGTCGACCGTCAGCCTGTCAGGCTGCCACATCAGCCTAACGGCTAGTTTTCTGATGGGGCTATAAATACCCCATTTGTTTGAGGTTTTCACCAAGATTTTTTGAGCTAAAAATTCCTGACTTCTCAGTGTTTTATAAACAAGTTTTGAAAAGAGTTTTTGTGCTAAAAAGATTTCATCCTTTTTGTTTTGGGTTTTTGGAAAATCAAAGAAAATAGGAATTTGGGATATTTGTATTGGTTTTCATTCTCTATCTTTTACAAGAGTTTTCCCAAGTATTTTCTTTGTTGCTTGTTTTCAAAAACACCTAGTTTCCACACTTGAGCTATCACCTATCCTATTCTATTAGGATCATTTGTTTGTGGGAAAAAGAAAAGAAAGAGAGATTGTTTGAGGTTGTTGAGCCTCCAAGTTGTAAACCCTTTTCTTTGTTGGGTGCTCCCTCTTAGGTAGAGGTTGAGGTTTGGTTTGCTCCCTCTTGGTGAGGTGGAGTTGGTTGTTGGTTTGTATCCCTCAAGTGTGAGGTGGATTGGTTGTTGTTTGGCTAAGGGCCTACCCCTCTTGTGTGAGGAGGTGTTTGTATTGAGAGAGGAGTTCGGCACTCCATTGTTGTAACAAATCCTCTTCGGTAGAGGTTCCCTCGGTGGGAGATAGTGGATTGGAAATCCTACACGGTGGTGTAGGCGTGGATGTAGAGCTAGGGCTCGAACCTCGAAACATATATTGTTGTTAGCGTTTGATCCATTGTCTCTCTAACTCTCTCTATTTATTGTGCAAAGCATCATTCATTCATATTACCATATCATATCTATTTGCTTGTGTTGCCTTGCATCTTTTATATTGTTCATCCTTATATGCTTGGCTTGCTTGTGTGTGTGCCTAACTTATACTTAACCAACAAGAGCTTCACATAGCACCTCAACCCATTCAAGGGGAATCAAGAGGAGTTAGTCCAGAGCCCTTCACGGGGAATTCGGCTACACTTGTTGTGTTGTATTAAGTTTGTGCAAGATTTGCATTAGCTTCCGCATTTAGCGCACTTAGTTTTGCATTTAGTCCTAGATTAGCACTTACACCTATTCACCCCCCCTCTAGGTGTTTTTCAATTGGTATCAGAGCTAGTGCTCCTGATAATTAGGCTTAACATCCTAGGAGTGTGATCCATTTGATTGCTAATCTATTGTTTGCATTTGCGTGTTTGCACACTCATATAGTTTGCCATGGACTTCATGACACCACCTAGCTTTGACCCTTCCAACATTGTTGTTTGGAAGTATAGGATGTCCATGTACCTAAAGACCCTAGGTTTGCATGTCTTTCTTGCGGCCACCAAGAAATGCTATCTTGGAGATCGCAATCATATAAGGGCCAATGCACAAGCCCTAGAGGCCATTAGAAGCATATTACCTAAAGATTATCTTATGTGTGTTTCTAACTTTGATTCTGCTTTTGTTGTGTGGAACAAATTGACAACAACCACCACCTCCAAGCTTCAAACGCCTATCCAACAAGAGGAGGAATCTAGTGGAGAATCCGAGCCGCAATAATGCTATACGGTCCAAGGTAATGACTCCCTTGAGGTACTTTCAGAATCTCAACTAGATAGTAATGATTGTGCTAGTTCTTCAAATGATTATGTTGATCTCCATGCTTTGAATGAAGAACTTTCTATTATTTGTGAAAAATTGATTGAAAAATATAATTTGTTGAAAAAGAAGATTTTTGCTTTAGATAAAGAAAATGAAAAATTGTCTTCTAAACTTGATTGTGTCTTGCAAGAGAAGGTTGAGGTCTATAATGAAAGGGATTCATTAAGATCTCAATTAGATCTTGCACTTAAAGAAAATGAATTTTTAAATCTAAAAATGATTGCCATGCAATTTTGAAGAAAAATGAAAATTTATCTTCTAAAGTTGATTTTGTTTTAAAAGAGAATGTTGCCTTGAAAAACAAAATAATTTCTATTTCTAATGATTTAGATGTGTGTTTAAAGAAAAATATTGTTTTGCAAAATAATATAGATGCATATGTTTGTCATGCTAGTGTAGCTTATTCATCTAGTCTACCTAATGCATGTACCTCTTCTTCTAAGATTAATGATGATATTTGTATGTTAAAGAAGAGAGTAGATTGTTTGGGCTCCACTATGAGCCAATGTGCCATGAACCATACACGCTTGGAATCCTTGGTTCGAAAGAAACAAGTTCCATCTTTTCATGCACACCATACACGGCATACACATGCTTCTCACGGACACACCCATCACCATATGTATGCTCATGTGTACACTTGTACACATTGTGGACGTAAGGGCCACATTGCTAAATTTTGTTTTGATCGTATACATGATTGTAATTTAGCAAAGAAGTTTGTTTGGGTTAGAGAAGGGACTAACCCCCATGGACCCAAAAGAGTATGGGTACCAAAGACCACCCCTCCTATTGTTTTTGATGTAGGTGTGGGTTCTCACATGACGTGAGAGTGATGACACCTTGGAGTGGATGCGTTCCGAGCTTAAAGGAGATTATTTGGATGCATCACTTTCAAGGGAAGTTTGGTGGGAAGACCACCTTGGTTTGGAGAACTAGAGCGGTGCCCTCATTGGTTTTGATATCGAATCTCTAACTCCTCATTTATTGTTTACATGCTTTTCATATCATATGTTTTTAGCATGTTCATTGTTTAGTGATTAGTATGAAAATGCCATGTTAATTAGATTCTTGACATACATGTATAGTATTTGAGACACCCATGTTTAATATGAATTATTATTTTGTGTTCTCGTATTTGATTAGCTATAATGTACATCATGAATCTAATACATGTGAATTTACATAGTAATCATGTTTTAGTTTTATCATGATGATTTTTATATTGTGTTTTGATGCTTCATGTTAAGATTACTTGTTTGAATGTTAGTTTTCACTAAAACTAGAAGATTTAAACTTGTGCATATAGTGGGTCACAAATAAATCTATATATATTTGAGCTTGATTGCTTATGTGAACCCATTAGATGTGCTAGTATAGTCTAGTTTTGATGATTCATACATTTTAAATTTGTGTTCCCATTTTGGATTTGTTTTATGATTTTTCACTTCATGTATATGTTTGTATTGCCAAACTTTAAGATATACATGTATACCCCTTTGAGTCATTTGCCTTTCATGCAAATATATATATATGGACTCAATTGTGTTTTGGGATATGTATGTATACTTATTGTGTTGACAATTCATACATATACCTTGAAATGAAATTTGCTTTGGTGAAAATTTAGTTTTTCGTGTTTTTGTGTTTAATTGTTTAACTTCATGTATATGTCTATCTTGTCCAAACTATTAGATATACATGTTTATCCTTTTGAGCCACGTGCCTTCATGCATATATATTTTGTGGACTCGTTGTGTTTTGGATATGTATGTATACCTTAGTTTGTATTAGACATACATATACCTTGAAGATTAAATAAGTTTTTAATGATTTTCGTGTTTTCTTATTTCAAGGAATTAATTGAGCTTAATTGCCTATCTTTCATGATTATGATCTTCACATTGTATTTGTACACTCACATTTATTGATTACTCATGTGTTTTGTTTTCATGAGTTATATTTATGCTTAATTGACTTAGAGTGTTGATTATCATGTGGATTTCATGTTTCATGAAAAATAATTTGTTTTTATTCCTTGCTTGAAGGATTTCGTACTAGTTTAAAAGATTTTCCATTTAACTAGTTACGGTATTCTTCATATGGTAGAGTTTTTCAAGCGTACTCTATTTTCAAACCTATTTTTGAAAACCCCTACCCTTAACGGGAGGTTGGATGGGAGTCCATACCTTATATGTTTATATTGAAAATCTTTTTAAACTTGTGCATGATTGGGAGGATTAGTTATATGAGTTATACCATGCTTTTATTGTTATGTCAATTGGTATCATTGAACTTTTTCAATTGGTATCATTTTGATCTTTTTTGTATACTCATATGTTTATTGTGTATGTATATTTTCAATTGGTATCATCTATTGGTGATTGGTACTCATTCTATTTCATACACATATACTTGTTTTATTGTGCTTAAGATATAAATTTTTCACACAAATTTTGTTTATGCTAGAGCTTGAACTTCAACTTCATTTCAATTGATTTAGTTTTCAATTGGTATCTTATTTCAAGCCTATGCATAGTTTTTGTTGGTATTTCATAAAGGGGGAGAAAATTCGATTTTCATATTTCAATTGGTATTTAGTTTTCCACTCCCTTGCTTTATGATAGAAAGTAGTCATTTCAATTGTTTATATGACTTTAAAAAAAATAAAAAGTTTAAATTGATATCATATTCTTAAAAGAAAAATACTATCTTTTGATATCAAGATGTCTTGTGTTTTAAATTGGTATCTAAAAATTTTTGTTTAAAGAAAAATACAAAAGTTTTGATTTATATTGACTATATGCAAGGAGAGCTTAACATCTCTTCTACATATAGATTCATGTTGAGTGTATTGTGTATTGAAGAGCTTAACATCTCTTCTTTATGTGGTACACGTGTGTAGGGGGAGCTTAACATCTCCTCTTATGCATTACATAATGTGTGTTATGTGAATTAAGGCTTAACATCCCTCCTTCATGTAATGCATATGTGTAGGGAAGCTAACTTAGCGTCTTCCTCTTCATGAATGTATATAGCATATAACATTTATTGATCTTTGTTTACTTTCAATTGATATCAAGATGCTTCATTGACATATTTTCTATTGATATCCTAATTGATTGTCACCCCTTATTGACCTTGTTTTGTGTTTAGACAAAAAGGGGGAGAACATTATTTTTTTTGTTTTGATTGACAAAAGGAGGGAGAAAGATTTTTACCCCTCATTTTATTGTTTTGATTGTTTACCCCTTTGTTGATGATTGACAAAAAGGGGGAGAATTATTTGAGAGTTTAACATGCATATAAAACTCAAAACTCAAATGCATGATTGGTACATGTTTTATATATGCATACTTATGTTTTTGCATATATTAAGTTTTATTTGTATCTAGAGCATCTAGTATTTTTGTTAATGTTTTATTAATTTAATTGATATCTAGAGCTTCTAGAACATGTTTATGTGTTTTATGCATGTTGATGCATACATATTTATGTACATTCATTGCATATCTTTTGTTTATTTGTTTATGCATGAGTTAAGGGGGAGCTTCTTTGAAGCTTAACTTTAATCCATGCATATATAACTCCATGAGTTTTGTCATCATCAAAAAGGGGGAGATTGTTGGCCCAAAGGCCTTCCACCCTAGTTTTGATGATGATTAACTCATGTAGTTATGTTTACTAATAATCTTGTGTTGTTTAAGTTTCAGATCATTAACCAAGATATTAGTTGGTGATTAGCTTCAACTAGGAGTTTAGAAGCTTTTCATGGTGATTCCAAGGCCAAAGCTTCAAGATCACACATTGCCTAGCCTTTGGATGAAGTTTTGGATCGGGTCTACTTGAAGATGAAGATCATCAAGAAGACTTAGGTATCCATAGTTTAGTTAGTGTGTTTAGATCAAATTTGTAAAGCTTAGTATAGTTGATATGCTCAAGTGCACAACACACACAAGTTTTATGTTTTGGATTAGGTTTTCATGAATAGTTTGATCAAAACAAGTTTAAATGTTTTTTTATGTATATTAGATGTGTTCAATATACATACATGCTTACATGACTTATACAAACTTAGTTTGACTATCCTATTCATGTTTTGAAAAATCAAGTTTGATAAAAATACAAGTTTTGTTTTTGATAAAATTTGCAAGACTCAAAAATGAATTGATATGATTGATATATGTCTTGAAATTTTTATCACAAGTTTGTGTTTTAATATAAAATGTTAAAACAAGTTTTGTGGATTTTTAGAAGACTTAAAAGATTTTTCAAAATATTTTTAAACTGTTTTTCTAACCCAGATTTCTGTTCCAGGCTTCAATCAGTCGACTAAGTCAACTGACCTAGTCGACTTGGCTGAAGTCGGTCGACCGGGCCGGTCGACCGACGTGCACAAATCTGTGCACGTTTGGCAGCTCTGGGACGGTCGACCCGGACGGTCGACCGGGTTGAGAGCAGTGCTCTCTGTTTGTTTGGGTCGACCGTGCCGGTTGACCATGGTTGCCCAACGGTCACATTTCTGACCATTGGCGGTCGACCGGGCCGGTCGACCGTCAGCCTGTCAGACTGCCACATCAGCCTAACGGCTAGTTTTCTGATGGGGCTATAAATACCCCATTTGTTTGAGGTTTTCACCAAGATTTTTTGAGCTAAAAATTCCTGACTTCTTCAGTGTTTTAAATAAGTTTTGAAAAGAGTTTTTGTGCTAAAAAGATTTCATCCTTTTTGTTTTGGGTTTTTGGAAAATCAAAGAAAATAGGAATTTGGGATATTTGTATTGGTTTTCATTCTCTATCTTTTACAAGAGTTTTCCCAAGTATTTTCTTTGTTGCTTGTTTTCAAAAACACCTAGTTTTCACACTTGAGCTATCACCTATCCTATTCTATTAGGATCATTTGTTTGTGGGAAAAAGAAAAGAAAGAGAGATTGTTTGAGGTTGTTGAGCCTCCAAGTTGTAAACCCTTTTCTTTGTTGGGTGCTCCCTCTTAGGTAGAGGTTGAGGTTTGGTTTGCTCCCTCTTGGTGAGGTGGAGTTGGTTGTTGGTTTGTATCCCTCAAGTGTGAGGTGGATTGGTTGTTGTTTGGCTAAGGGCCTACCCCTCTTGTGTGAGGAGGTGTTTGTATTGAGAGAGGAGTTCGGTACTCAATTGTTGTAAAAAATCCTCTTCGGTAGAGGTTCCCTTGGTGGGAGATAGTGGATTGGAAATCCTACACGGTGGTGTCAGCGGGGATGTAGAGCTAGGGGCTCGAACCTCGAAACATATCTTATTGTTAGCGTTTGATCCATTGTCTCTCTAACTCTCTCTATTTATTGTGCAAAGCATCATTCATTCATATTGCCATATCATATCTATTTGCTTGTGTTGCCTTACATCTTTTATATTGTTCATCCTTATATGCTTGGCTTGCTTGTGTGTGTGCCTAATTTATACTTAACCAACAAGAGCTTCACATAACACCTCAACCCATTCAAGGGGAATCAAGAGGAGTTAGTCCAGAGCCCTTCACGGGGAATTCGGCTACACTTGTTGTGTTGTATTAAGTTTGTGCAAGATTTGCATTAGCTTCCGCATTTAGCGCACTTAGTTTTGCATTTAGTCCTAGATTAGCACTTACACCTATTCACCCCCCCTCTAGGTGTTTTTCAAAAGGACGGCCATCTGCTTTTAAAAATAAAAATTGATATGGGATATAAAAGTTTTTCAAAATAAATATTTTTTCAAAAAAATTTTAGTCGGGTATGTCTCGAGTGGGAGATTGTAAGATATTTCCTGATTCGATTCATACCCTATTTCCTATCCCATATCATAACACAAGTGCAATTTATGTTAATCAACATATTAGGCGTGTTTAATAGGTGCACTAAGTTGTAAAGGTCTGTGGGACCTAGTACTACTCTCGAATTAGGGTTAGGGGCATTATGAGAAGGCCACTAATCAAAGGATTATATATAGAGAGGAAGTCCCTCTCTGCAGCCACGTATAATTCTCCACCCATAGGAGGCTAGGTTTAGCAGAGAGAAGGCTTTCCATCTCGTTCCCTACAGCGAAGATTCAGATCCGGGTATAGTTCATCATCCTTCGAAAGGTATGTTATTTAAAACCCTATCTCAAGATCCATTATACATGATATTGATATCTATGCATAGAGTCAATTGATCCTGTTTTATTCATGTTAAATTCTAACAGTTATAACCAACAAATGAAAACTGCTTTATTCATTCTCAAATCGCTATTCATTTTACTTTATGTACTAGTTTATGTTAAATAAATGAAAAGAGTCACTCAAATAAAGGGAAAATCTCTTACAGTATATGCTTTGTACTATATGGTTTTAAGAGTAGTTATATATTATATATTAACTGATTGTTTTCTCACTAAATCATTTAATTATTCTCCTAACTATTTTTATGAATTTCACCGTATTAAAAGAAAAAAGGGAAAACATATTTCCCATATTAAAAGAAAGATAAAAGAAGGGAAAAAGAATACCACAAAATTGATTCATGCGCCGAAACAGCGATAGTAGAATGTATGCTAACAAGTCTTTGCATCTCATATAAGGGGCTATTTGGCCAATGGAAAAGAGAGAGATGAAAATAGTGGGGCACACGCTGTCAGATTTTCGGCGTTTTTCACTCAAAATGGAGAGAAATTTGACATTGCGCTATTCATGCATTGTTAGAGGTGGGGTCCACACAATCGCGTTTCGAAGCAAACAAACAACTCATTGGGGCCGATATTATCAGGGGCTTTTCGAGTGTTATCTGCCTATCTTTAGGGGAAATAAACGGGAGCGGATATTGCCACCCCCAAGATGAGGAAGGCACCTGTCAGATTAAGGCATTCATCATTTTGATAAAGTTACCCCAAAGAAAATTCAAAAATAGCTAAAATGTCATCTTCTTCTTCTCCTCCTTTCTCTCCATCCCCTTCCTCCAACCCCCTCCCTCCCTTCCCCTCCTCGCCAGCCCTCCCCCTCCTCGCCAGCCCTCCCCACCCCTTCCACTGACTTCCCTTCCTGCCCCGCTATCCCTGCCTCCTCATCCCGCTGCCCGCCTGCGCCTCCTCCCCGATAACCTCCCCCGCCTCTCCCCGTTGTCCCCCTGACCTCCCCTACCATCCCCATACCCTCCTCGCCCGCCCTTCCCATCCCCTCCCGGCCCTCGGAGGGAGGCCGGGAGGAGGTGGGAAGAGCGGGTGAGGAGGGGGGACAACGGGGCATGAGACAGAGGAGGCAGGGGAGGTCGTCCGGGAGGCAGGGGAGGTCGTCGTTCGTCGGGAAAGAAGATAGAGAAGGAAGAAGGAGAAAGAAGAAGAGGAAAAAATTTTGATTTTTTTCACAAGAGTAAGTATGCCCAAAATATAATGACACAGTTGTAATTTTTTTTGTGGGGGTTCCTTCGTGACTTTTGGGGTGGCAATATCCGTTCCCGAAGTAAACAGCCCCTAGATACATAAAGCCCATACACTCCGTTTCCAATCAAAATCTTTAATGCGCGGCTTTCAGCACTTAGACCCTCTTTGTCTTTTCCTATTATTTTTATTTTTATTCTTTTAATAATCATTCTATTGTTTATTTTGGATGTCTCCATGCAACGAACCCTCCCTCTTATTTAAAGCCCTCTTCTTTCTTTTCTTTATTTCCTTTTCGCTCTTTCCCTCCTAATTTTATGCGAACCCGAATTCGAGTTCTCCTCTAAATTAGGGTTTTTTTTTTTTTTCAACCTTGAAGCAAATACACAGAGAGATGATGATGGATTCGGTCCAGGATGGCGAGCTTGATCTCGATTACTACGCTCGGATCTTGAGCAGCACCGAATCCATCGATTACTACTTGAACGATTCCCCAGGTTCAAACTTTTCCTGTTCTTTTATTTTATTTTAATGCCGCATTGTCTATTTGAGTGGATTGACTCTCGATCAATTGAATTTTAGTATGATCAGTTTCCTCTGTTTTGATCCTAGGGTTTTAGGAGTTCTAATTGATTTGGATATATAACCGATACTTTGTGGCTTGTGGATGGGTTTGAGATAGAGCAAGAAGCAATCCAACTGGGTTTCCGTAAATGATTATTTTTTTTGTTTATTTCTTTTGGTACTAGGAGATGAAAATAATTTATGTAGGATCAAATGTCTATTCACAGATTTTTCCTTTAAGTTAGCATGGATGAAAGTTTCAAATGAGCGTCATCAATTAGAATTCGTTACAATGTATGGTGTTAGTATATTCCTGATCATAATTGCATGTGGAAAGTTGTTAGCAATGCTCTTTCAAGGTATATTAAGAATTGATTTCGGTTATAATGTTATTGAATACATTCTTTTAATTACTTTTTGTTACTTATACTGTTGAATTCATCCTTAACTTAGTTTTTTCCTTCTCTATGAGCTTGATTCTTCCTTGTTGCAATTTAACAGCCCTTGAGACATTTACGCTCAGCATTTCTCTTCCAAGCTGTGTAAATTATTTTTCTTAATTTTTTTTTCTCTGTTCTGTTTTCGTTTGAAATTGGAAGAAACCATGAATAATTTATTGCTTGATTTTATTTACCTTTTTGGTTCTATTTGGTGATTCCTTTAGTGTCTGTCGAACATTCTAATGTATAGAACTAATTAAATAAGAGAGGAAAGAAACCTAACTTTTGGTCTTGGAGTAAAGTTCTTTTATTGTTAGTTCTTCTGTTTCTTATTTACAATAGATTGAAGGGGTAAGATAAAACAAAAAAACTATGACCAAAGATTCCAGACAAAAATGATTTGTTGACACAAGTTCCTAAGAAAACTCATTCTATCAGCACACTTTTTTTTTGAGGGAACATTCTATCAAGGAACTGATGAAATATTTCCCGTTAACCATATTCTATCTTTGGAAACCTATGGAGAACTGGTTTATTTTTCTTGTTAGCAAATATTTCAGCAATTGTAAACAACTTTTAATCATTTAATTGTTGTTTTACTTGCAGTGCTGGTGTGGAATTTGATACTACTTTTGACAATGTTAACACCGAAGAAAATGGTACTAGGAAAAGGTATGCTCCCCATGTCACCCTCCTGATAGTTATTATTTGAAAAATATTAGAACTATTTTTTCCAACATTCTAGTGCAAACTTTTAATAGTTTACTGTTATTTTCTCTTGATCGTACATTGGTTATAAAATGACAAAGAAGATTATGAGTTGTTATTGATAGTTTATGAAACAAAACTACCATTCTGATTTTTGAAATATCATCTTCTTTTGATTTGTTATCTAGTAATTCTATATGGTGCTAGAAAAGGTGAAACTGAAAGGGGAGATATTTTGTTCTCTGTTGATTGCGCGGTTTTATATTTTTGGAAGTTCCATTGACATAATTGGGTTATTTGATTGCAACAAGACCATTTACACACCCCACGCCCCCAAACAAAAAAAAAAAAAAACTTGTCAATTCCAAAGCACATGTTAAATGGTTAAGGAATATGTGTCAGTGTCTATTCCTCCATAAAAGAATTCTGTAAGGTGCACTCTCCAGGAAGCTTATCATAAATATGGACTTTGTGGAGGGATCTTTCTTGTGCAGAGTTAAAAAATCCATGAAATGTATGGTTTTTTGCTAATAACATGATGATTATAGTATGCTACAAATTTTCTTACAGTCTCTTCCTCAGAGAAGCCTCTGTTGGAGGCCTGTGACTGTATACATGCTTATTGCTTGGTGATATGCTTCTACGGTTTTCGGTCACCATATCTACCTACAGACTCTCAGTGACATTGCCTCATGGGTCTCTCCAAACCAGTGCTCATACAACTACCCATTGCAACATGCAATGTAATTGGGCATTTCCCCCTTTTTCTTTTTCTTTTTGTAAGAGGTAAACTCCTCGAGGGAATTTATCTCCACTCAATTTATAGGAGAGACATTAAAAATGCAAACACCAGAGAATTTACGTGGAAAACCCGCAGAGGGGAAAAACCACGATAACAAGAGAGAGAGAGAGATTCCACTAAATCAAAAGGATTACAATAAATTCTCAGCATTTTGTTACAGATTCAATTCTCTAGGGTTCTCCTTTTTTTTGAGGTCCAAGTGTATAAATACCCTGCACATCGTAATCAAAGGTGCGAATATTACGAATCTCCATAACAACAAGATTTTCACGTTGGGATTTTTTCATAGCTGCTCGGATTATGCTCTTGATTATTGGGAGTGATTTCTGTTGTCATTTGTAACCGTCCGAGCTGGAGTAGGGGTTGTTGTAACGTTCAAAACATGGGATGAACTAGTGGCGTAACCGACTCCGTGAATTAAGAGACTTGCTGAATTGAAGGTGAATCAATAAGGCTGATTGCTGTAAATGTCTTGCTCGGAGTGGGAGGAGTGGCCTCGGGAACGACTGGGTGGTGTTCGGGAAGGTGCTCAGAGTATAGGACTTCTCGGGGAGGTGGTGTCCTCAGAAGAAGGGTTGCCTCGGAAACGACTGAGTGGTGCTCGGGAAGGTGATCTGCTGACATGTCTTGTCGTTTGTTTCGGGCATTCTTGATGAGGTGGGACATGTGTCGCGATCCTGGTGTAATCAAAATCTGACCACTACATATGCCCTCTCCGCTTTCTCCTTCTCCGAGTTTCAGAGAAGAGGGGAGCGGACTGATCTCTCCTCTGGTTTGAGAAGTCGTGGCGTCCTTTGTGCTTTAAAGGAGAGTAGTTGAGATGTCTTTTCGTACCTTGATCTTTTTTGGAAGTTGAAGTGGGTGAAGAGAGTTGACAAATTAATGATTGAGATCCTGGCATCATGATGAATGAAATCGTGTGGCAGAGGCAGATCATATCTAGCTATTTTGACATGCTGTAAATTTCAGGATACGAACGGACTCTTTGGGGGTGGTTGAGAATTTGAATAGGTGGCGATCTGGTTCCTTCATCTATAAATGGGGTGGATCTTGGAAGAAGTCTGCTCATCTTCTCAAGAGTTTCTTACTCTCAAACTTCTTATTCTGGTAGATAGCGATGTGGTTCTTCTTCTTCATCTGATGGAGGAAAAAGAGGGAAGAACGGAGATGGTCGAGATGGTTGGCATAATGCATCAGTCTTCACGATGATCTTGTCGCAAAACATCAGTTTTAGCGACAAGATTCTGTTTCCAGGGAAGATCGAGAGGGCTCATGCTTTAACTTGATTTGCCCATCCGATATCCGATTGGGCCAAATCAAGTTCTTAGCTTGGTGCTTTGAGGTCTTCTCTCCTAGTGGTGGATGAGACAGTGGTGGATAAGGCAAGAATGAGATCTGTCCTGGGCAATAGCAAAGGTGGACTTGATTCCATCGCCGTCTTTCATGTCTTACAGTCTTCACTCCTGGCTGGATCCTTTCGTTCTCGTCCTGGGATACTCTTTTCTTAAGGCGAAGCGCGGGAAGAAAGCATGGGGGGTGCCTTGGGATGCCACCGATGAAGCATTCTTCTTTCGGGAGTTCTGACCTCTTGCTTAGGATGGAGGGTCAGTGATGTGACACCACATTGTCTTATACGTCCTGGAGGAGCTCGTCTGGCTTCCTTGGAAGCATGTTCTGGTCGAAGAGGAGGATATTCTGCATCTGGAGAAACCCTTATTTTTGTGCAGGAATCTTCCTGAGTTTTCCTCAGGATCTGCGAAAGATGGCGTGAATAGTAGGATCGCGCCCGCGCGAAGCGTTCCCCGACGGGCAGTTCTTTGTTTGCTTTAACATCGAAAATTTATTTGGCAGGTCTGGATGAGTAGGTGCAGGTTATCTGTATTTCCTTTCAAAAAAGCAAATACAAATAAGTGATAGATCTTGTATTATTCTTGTCAGATATAATCAAGTGTGTATTTGAATGGATGTAATCAGAGAACTTTATAATAAAAGCATTTTTTGAAATGGAAATGTTGTTTGGATCTTATCTGGTTTGTTTTACCATGATTTACGCTTGGAATTGGTGTCTATTCTGAGAGTTTGTTTTGATTCCGAGGTGTTTGATACTGGCTCGGCGTGTAGTTCTCGAGTGGGTGTTAGTCCCCACAACGGTACCTGCAAATTTTTGCCTCCGAGGGGGGGGACTCCAGCTGCGAGGTTGAGTCTCCAAGGGAAAAATCCACAACGGAGTTAGGTTCACATACGATTCTGAGTGGGGGAAATTTCATCAACGGAGCTGCGAAATCGGGCCTCTGGGAGGGGAAATCCCTGCAACACAGTCTGGTCTTTGAGTGAGAGAAATCCCACAACGGGGTGTCTTGGAGGGACGTAGAGGAGCCTATGTCGCCATCTTCGAGTGGGAAAAATCCCATCTTGAGACAATCAAACAATATTGGAAGTAATTAGGATGCGCATGCAAGCACACAATGGGACATTAAATAAAATATTAGACACAAATATAAGCAAGTTTGGATGTATGAGCTTAGCTAATGGATTCATGAAACTTGTACGTTGAGAAAATAATCCAATTAAGAAAACCCTCATAGATATACCTTATGTCTGATGAAACCCTTGACCGAGCATATACAACCTGAGTTACCGCAGACTGACCAATCATCAAGCACATTCAAACTTTGATATCATGCCATAAGCTTTTGTTCTCCGGGGATCCTACCTGTAATTTTTCATTCTCGGGAGAATAATTGGACTTATAACCATATGAGATCGATACGTCGAGGGGATAATCCAAACAAGAAACTCTCATAAATATATCTTGTGCCGTATGTAGTTATATTCTTGTCGGACCTGCAAAATATTGGTCTGAAGTGGGAGTATAAACCATCGACAGATTGGATGCATCTGTCCCGGATAGGGGCCCTTACCCAACGACGATCCGGTACCTCCAACGTGGGAGTAAACCTATCGGCGGAGTAGTCCTCTCGTGTAGGGGATATCTCATCAACAGAGGTGTCTCCTGAGAAGGGAAAATCCCATCATCAGAATATGGAAGGAACCTGATAGAGGGAAACTACTGGGGGTTCATCTGCCCGTAGGTTCAGATGAGGGAAGCCCTTAAACTAGTGTTTGTATTCCGAGTGGGGGCATTCCCATCTACGAAACATCAGTCGGGGGCTTTGAGAGGGAAAAATCCCCCCGCAGAGTGGGGGACTCAAAGTAGGGGCAATCCCATAATGGAGAATTTTGGCTTTTGTAAGACCACCGAGAAAAGGCCGTATGCAAGTCTGCATTGACACTTTCAAGTGGGAAAAATCCCATCAGCGCAGTGTACATACACGATTCTCCGAGTGGGGAAAATCCTAACAACGGAGGAATCACGTTTTCACCTCAGAGTGGGGGAAATCCCATCAACGGGACATGTGGATGGATGGACGTCGTAACCGCCTTCGAGTGGGGAAATCCTATCAGAGAGGGTTCTAACGGCCGCCTCCGAGTGGAAAAAATCTCATCAGCGGGGCGTGTGGACGGACGGACGGATGTCGTAACCGCCTCTGAGTGGGGAAAATCCCATCAACGGGGGTTCTAACGGCCGGCTCTGAGTGAGAAAATCCCATCAGCGGGGCATGTGGACGGATGGATGTACTGCAAAAGTTATGAGCATAGAATAAAATTTATTTAAAAAATACAATACATAAGGATAAGATTGGAAGGAAGTACACTCTGTATGAAATGGAATTGGGGAGTCGGTCGATCATCTTGTAATGGGCGATTAGGTTCTGCTCTCGAGGAGATTGCGTGTTCAGCTTCCTGGAAATTGCTTCGGGAGTGAGGACGTATTGTTTGCGGAAGTCTTGTTAGATGAGCTCTTCCAGGTACTTTTGGAGGGCCCAACAATGGATGGTTTGGTGTCTTTTACATTCGTGGTATGAGCAATATTCCTCTGGCCAGGGAAGTGAGGGATTGTGCTGTCTCAGTTCGGGCATCTGACCCACGACTGATCTTTGAAGGTGTTGAAGACTTCGTCAATTGGGAGCTTTAATGGAGTGAAGTGTTCCATCGATCTGTAGCTTCAGAGTGGACTTGGTGGGAGGATAAGGAGCACCCGCTTCTTGTAAGGAGGTTGCTCTCGGTGCCGGACTTGAGCTTGTTGGGAGCTTTGTGAGTGGATTTTAACTTTCCTCCACCATCGCTTAATTTCGCGGAGTGATCGGAGGAAGCTTTCATCGCCTCTTCTAACTGGATGCAAGGTTGAGCTCGAGAAAGGACCTCGCTCATCTTAGCGACGTTGTGCTTCAGAGGTGCTTGTACAGGGGGTGCGTGACCTGCAGCCTGCTGATGAATGCGAATTTGGAGACCTCCTCACCACATTTGGAGACTTTGATCAGCTGGCACTGGAAGAAGTTGACGTATGACTTGAGGCCGTCTCCCGGCCTCATCTTGATGGAGAGGAGGTGATGGCTGTTTCACTTGGCTTCTTGGCGAGAGGCGTACTGTATGACAAAGGTCTCGGTGACTTCTGAGAAGTTGTGGAGAGAGCACGGTGGCAGGGAGTAGAACCAATATGATGTTGCATTCTTTAGGCTGGATGAAAAAGTAAGGCACATGACCGGGTCATTGCAGGAGTAGATCACCATTTTATCTAGGAGGTGCCGGATGTGCTGAACTGGATCCCTCGCTCTAGAGTAGTTGTCAAAGGTGAGAGTTGAGAATTTTCTTGGGATTTCACACTCCTGGATATTTTTGGAGAGATGAGAGTCGTGAATGTGAGTAGTTGGGATCGGCTGCTGAGGCAACTTGGCCTCCACGATATGTTTCTGGATCAACTCGTTGAGGGCATGGAGACTCGGGGATCTGTTACTCTCGAGGTCGTCCTCTGTTTGCGTAGAGTTGTTCTTGAGGGCTACAACTTACGTCTGAAGTTGTTGGTTGGTAGGGAGGTCTTTGCCCCTAGTAGTTGCGGTGGTCTTCCCTTTGGAAGTTGCACTGTCGGCGATTCGCTTTCGTGGGGCCATCGTTGATCTGGAAGAGAATTTTTGAGGAAGGTTATGGGGGAGAGATCTTGAGTGTAGGGACTCAGCTCTCAATAAAAGCACTAAAATGTAAGAGGTAAATTCCTCGAGGGAATTTATTGGGAATTTATCTACACTCAATTTGTAGGAGAGATAGTAAAGTAATGTAAACACCAGAGAATTTACGTGAAAAACCCGTAGAGAAAAAAACCACGTTGCCAAGAGAGAGATTCCACTAAATCAAAAGGATTTCAAGGAGTTCTCAGCACTCCGCTACAAATTCAATTCTTTAAGGTTCGATCCTCTAGGGCTCTCCCATCTAGGGTTCTCTCTTTTGTTTGATGGAGGTCTAAGTGTATAATATCCTGCATGTCGTAACCAAAAGTGCGGATATTACGAATCTCCATAACAACAAGATTTGCACGTTGGGATTTCTTCATAACTGCTCGGATTATGCTCTTGATTATTGGGAATGATTTCTGCTACCATCTGTAACCGTCCACGCTGGAGTAAGAGCTGTTGCAATATTCAAAATTTGGGATGATCTGGTAGCATAACCGACTCCGTGGATTAAGGGAGTCCTGCTTGCTGAATTAAAGGTGAAAATCAATGAGATCGGTTGATGTAGATGTCTTGCTCGAGCGGGAGGAGTGGCATCGGGAACGGCTGAGTGATGCTCAGAAAAGTGCTCGGGAAAGTGAGAGTTCTCAGGGCGGTGGTGTCCTCGGAAGGAGGAGTTGCCTTGAGAACGGCTGAGTGGTGCTCGGGAAGGTGATCTGCTGGTATGTCTTGTCGTTTGTTTCGGACATTTTTGATGAGGTGGGACACGTGTCGCGATCCTTGTGTAAATTAAAATCCGACCACTACACTTTTTCTTTTTGTTGCCTTGCTCAGAGGGCACCCCAAGATATTCCAATAACGTCTCAAGAAAATATCAGCTTGTCAATCTGTCGATGACACTTCTCAAGAAACCATGTCCATTAAAACTCTAGAACAATTTTATTAAACCATGGACTAGTTGATTATGTTGATATTATTGAGTGGTGAAAGAGGGAAGAGCTTAATGCTTATGAAAATGACTTTGGCTTTAGCTTCTAATATTTTATTATACAGCATCGTGAGGTCCAATAGCATGCATCAGCATGGACACAATTTTTGCCAAAAGAGTTCAACTGTAATGATAACAAGCTTCTCTAGGCAAAATGGAGAACTAGCTGAGTTCACGAGTAATTTAGTCTAGGCAGTACATGTTGAATGAATTAATGGAATAAAGTACAACTGGCCAAAGGATGAGTCTCTTGCATGCTGGTTTTTCTTTTCAAAATTTCAAAATTTAAAAAAAAAAATGGTGAATGGATTTACAGTGGAACTATCACTAAGAATCAATTGGTTTACTAAGCATTGCTGGCTGTGTCTTGTAATAGCTCTTGTTACTGCTTTCGCATGATACTTGGTCTCTCAAGTATTTGAATGTAAAAGTTCTCTCTTACTAAGTAAAAACAGATAAGCCAATGAGTTAGAAGAAGATAGTTGAGTTTTCAGCTACTCTAGAGCGGTTATACTCATGCACAGTAACTTCTGTTAGCCCAAACATTTTGACTTGATATTGCAAGCACTTTTAGTTTTAAAGAAGGAATAAAATTGATGTAGGTTTATTATAATATATATTTTTAAAAGATAACTGTAGGAACTTTTTAGTTGATTACCAATTGTCAATTACTTCCAAAATTCATTGATGTACAAAATCACTCCCTGCATGCATTAAAGTTGTTAATGCATTGCCCATGCTTCCCTTATTTCAACATCCAGTAAATTTTTTTTTTTCAAATAGTAATGTTTTTGTTTCAAGTTTTTTGTATATAGTGTTATTGATTGAAACATTTTACAGAGATCGTGATAAGCAGACTGTCAGGCAGGGAACCAAAGCTTGCCGAGAGAAAATGCGGAGGGACAAGCTGAATGAAAGGTTTGCGTCTCGTGCTGTATTCTATCATCAAGCTCATTTCCATGTCATTTTTCGGTTTCTTTTTTAATTTTCTTTTTAATGCAATAGTTACATTTCTCATTCATACTGTAGCTAGTTCATAAGGTAACGATGACGTGGGGTTTTCTTTTGACGAGAAAGTTGGTAAGTAACCCAGGAAAGACTGTATAATCTACTGCAACTGAATGGGCTAAGTTCTGCGGCTATAATTTTTCATTTTTCCACACCCGCTTTTGTAGTTTAGTGTCCATTTACATCTACGGTTAACTGGCGAAGTAGCCAACAGAATCTGTAAACTATCTGGTTCAACGATTTTTTTGAGTATACGAGGGTCAGAGTATTTCATATTAATGACCATTCTGGTTATATGGTTCGTTATGGTATCTTTTCTGTGTCATATCATGCTGACACTTTAAGCATGGGAATGTGCTTATGGAAAGGCAAAGATAAATTAAAATTTCTTCAATTGATGTGGAACATGTGTTCTAATAATTCAAGGCAAAATTGCAGACTTTAAATGGTTTACTGGCCTAAATTTGAAGTATTTCTTGGCACCAAGAAAATTTGGTAGTTAGGGCACTTCAGAGATATCTCTTCGTCCTTTATTATTTTTTTCCCCCTGAGAACACCTTCATGTTGTCTTTGTGATGGCTAGACGCCAATTAGAGCCAGTTGGTGGGAATCACCCATGATTCTCAAGTGAAGCACTAATCTTACCCGCCAAATGTAAATTTGTCTCGCAAGGATAACGTAGTCCATGGCCATGCCAAAACCATACAGACACATTGCTTGGATATTATCCAAGTTGTTTCTGATGGTCAGAATGTTTTTTGAGAATATTTGGGGGGTGTAATTGGAGGAAAATTCTGTAATTACATTACCAAGAATTTGTTATTTCTAGAGACATGAGGGCTTTATCTTCTATATGACAGTATACTGTGATCAAGTGTGTGAAAATGCTTTAAAAATAAGACGGAAAGAAGACTTCTCTATTTTTGTTGAGATCTATCTTCAAGACGTTCCGATACTGATAATGATGAAAGAAAATTTGAAATATCCTTATCTGCATTTTTTAATCTTTAATTTGAGTGTAGTTAAGTCTCAGGTTCAGAGTAGTGCAAAATCTTTTTTCATATACCCATAGAATAGTCTTGGAATATTCTTTTTATAATTTTAAGTAAATAAAACTCTAATTTTGGATATTATTACAAAAACATATACCATAACTTTATATGCCCGACTAACTTTTTTACGTTGGCCAAAATTTTAGGTTATTCATGATATTGTGGTTCCTCAACAATACAAGGCAATTGGAGATGCAAAACGTAGTAAATAGTCCGTTATGACATGGTTCAATGTCGCGGTCTCAGCCGGTACCGAAATGGATCGGTCTCGGCGACTCAGATCGGACTCGGACGATACACGCAAAATGCTACATAGAAAGCTCAAAAAATTATGAAAAAATCATGACAAATCTTTAAAAAATGAAGACATGAATATTCATGTATTACATATTCAAAACATATCACTTAGCACACAAAATATAAAGTGAAAGCATAAATACAAGCGTCATCGGTAGAAACATATTAAAATACATGCATAATATAGTAAATTGCACAAAATAATTCATAAGTACCTGCTAATGTAATCATTTTCACATTGAATTGTGAGGAGACATAAAATTATCATTATCATCCCCGCGATAGGTATAGAAAGCAGGTATATAGTTTTCATAAGTATAATAATATGTTTGTGGGTGAGATCCTGTAGGTTGAGATGATTGACTAGAGGATTCAGCATCAGAGTAATATGGCGGTAGGGGTTGTGCAATATCAGTTCTATGGTGATAATACCCAAAACCTCGATATTCAGTGCTGTTAGTAGAATATTCACTAGTGCTAGAATAATCAGTGCTAGAATATTGGCCAGATGTCAACCCTAACCCCGGTAAATGGCCTTCAAGATCATGATAACCATGTGAGTAGTTATCATGTCCACTCGAATAATCATCGTTATAACTCATATCAACCAACCGATTCAAATGTCTACGCTGTTGCGAAATCCTCGCTCGACCTCCATGATCTGTATCTTATGTGACATAATACTCTGAATCCCATATCATAATACCACCTCGTTGGCTTCCACCAACACCATGAGTCTCTTCATCACTACTGCCATCACCGCCATCATCATCATCAACACCGTCACTGCCATTACCGCCGTCATCATTACCGCCATTACCGCCATCACCAACGTCATCGTCATCACCGCCATCACAGCCACTTTCGTCACTACGATGAATACCTTCATCTAACCAACTTATGTCATCTGGTGGTAACACTGGTTGTTTTTCCTCCCGAATCCACTCACCCAATATATCATCATCATTGAAAATATTGTTCAGATCAATTGGGTTGTAATAGTCATCAGTGTTACTTTTGCGTGTCAAGTTTCTTACTCGCAATCGCATATTGTAATGCACAAACACTACTTTATGTAACTTTTTCATTGCCAACCGGTTGCGCAATTTTATATGAACCAGCGACCAAGTGCTCCAATTTCTTTCACAACCCGATGAACATGTTTGGCTTAAAACTTTGATGGTAATTTTCTACAGATTGAGAGCTTCTTCGCCATAATTAATCCGCCAATCAGCTGGAAGAGATTGTTGCACTGCTCTTCTAGCAGTGAGCTTTCAAATCTTCCAACTTCATCCATAAATAATTTTATCTGTGAGAATTATCATCATAAGTGTTAATATTTGCATAACATTATATCGATAGAATAAATAAATTATTATTACCTCATTAATAGCTCTTGCTTGTTTATTCAAATCCGGTTCCAATCTTTTTATGACCTCCTTAATTCATTTCTTACTTCTGAATATGTAGAAAAGTTTTTTGAATATTGTAGTGCTGGATTTAAAAAGTTAATGTAAATACATGATTGTAATGATATGATAGTTTTAATTTCTAGTCATCAAATATGATTTCTAGGCAAATGAATTACCAGCAGTATGCAAGTGTTTATGCAATTGTCCCTCTCATTTTTTATCAATGATATCCCTGTACTTTTTCTAATTCTTATTTGATGTCTTTATAGCCAATTTTGCTCTATCCATAGCTTCATAGATAATAGATAATGTAGGTTTCTTGTTCTGATCCACTATCTTTAAGACTCTAACAAGAAGATTCTTAATGTTTTGGATCTCTCTTGCCTTCTTTCAAAACCGATCAGTCAGAACAAGATTAAAAATCTTATTTCTCACACTTCTTCTACTGCTTTCCTTGTTGAATTTACGCCATTCGATTGTTGTACACATTCTTTTCAAATCTTGTTCATAGCGAATAAGACTTTTAATAGAAAAAAACTCGGTGGCAATCGGTGGCAAACCGTGTTATACCTTTATCTCTGATAAATAGTTTCATTAAATTCACCACTTTGAGGCTTTGTAAATGAATGATGTGATCATCTTAGCATCATTTAATGTCTCCTTGACTGATTTCGCCGAGCCAATATCTTCAAGCATCAAATCAATGCAATGTGTTGCACAGAGAGATTAAATAAATGTTTTCTATTCTCCATCAACAAGTGACTAACTGCTTTGAAACTTGCCTCATTGTCTGTTGCAACCTGCACGATATTTTTTCACCAACTTCATCAACTTTATCCATTAGAGAGAATATGTAATCAATAGTCTTCGAGATATTAGTAGTATCAATAGAAGTATGGTAGATCATATTTCTATCACAATAAATCATGAAATTAATAATAGGCTTTCTATTCCGGGAACTCCAGTCATCACACATGATCATGCAAGCCTTTATTGACGCAATATATACTTCAATTTCTTTCATTTTCTCATCCAAATAAAGATTGCCAATCTAGTACCCTGTAGGGTCTTTTACACTTGGGCCTGCCTCCGTAATAGTATTAATCATGGCTTGATAGTAAGAACCACTATCCGCTGCATTAAAAGGTATTGCATTGTAGTGGAAGAATTTCGTCATGACTTTTTTAATATTCTCAGTGAAAAACATGTTTTTGATTGATTTCTGTTTTTGTTGGGAACATGTAAGGATCAATACCACGAGCTTTATTTCAGCTTATTTAGTGGTAAAACTCTGACGCAATTCACGCTTGATCCCTGATCCTAAAGGCTGCGAACTACTGCCACCAATATCTCTTGTATGACCTTTTGCCGATCTTCAAGCCATTTCACGATTTTCTTTTTTAGCTTGTTTAAATTGTTTTCTTTCAACTTCTTCTAAACCATCAACTTCTTCAATTTTATTTTCAAAATCTCCTACTGAAAGCTTTCATAAGTCGCTCTTTCTTGAATTTTATGGTCACTCTTTCTTTGCTATCTTCAGAAAGATGTTGTCTCATTATTTGAGACACTTATTTTGGTACTCGCAAGCATCCTTCCACCTGACCGGGTACATGTGTTATATGTTGCTTCAATCTAATGATTACCAGTATGAACTTATTTTTCACAATAATTACACTTCACAAGTTTTCTACTTCCACCAACAGGGGTACCATGTTTTCATCCAATATCGCGTTGATTTGGAGCCATACTGAAATTTAAAAAATTATCTGTTAAATTAAATTAAAACTAAAATTAACTAAATTAAAACTAAAATTAACTAAATTAAACTAAATCACATCATAGATACTTAAAATAAATTAAATTTACTATATATTATGTTTATTTAAATTAATTTACCTAACTTCAATAAAATTACTAAATTACCTGACTTAAATAAAATCACTAAATTAAATTAAACTAAATTAAATTAAACTAAACTAATTTAAACTAAATTAAACTAAATTAATTACCTAACTTCAATAAAATTCTTAAATTACCTAACTTAAATAAAATCACAAAATTAAATTAAACTACATTAAACTAAACTAAATTAAACTAAACTAAACTAATTAAATTAAATTAAATTAAAAAATTGTTAAATAGAGAGAGACTGAGGGGGGAGAGAGACAGAGAGAAAGGGAGAGAGGACAGAGGGAGAGAGACGGAGAGAGCTGGGAGAGGGGGAGAGAGAGACGGAGAGAGGGGAGAGAGAGGACATAGAGACTGAGGGAGAGAGAGGTCAGAAGGAGAGAGGGAGTGATCAGAGAGGGAGTGATCGGAGAGAGGGAGAGGGAGAGAGGACAGAGAGACTGAGGGAGAGAGGGAGTACAGAGGGAGTGAGGGAGTACAGAGAGAGACTAAGGGGGGAGAGAGATGACAGAGGGAGAGAGGGAGTGATCAGAGACGGAGAGGGAAAGAGAGGATTACCTGGAGGTGATCGACGGAGCACCGACAAGCTAACAAGCACCGTGAGGAGTGGCGGTGGGCAATCGAGCGATCGGAGAGGTAAGTTTTTTTTTTGCCATTTTCTCGCTTTATAGGCGACTGTCACGGGCGAACAGAGTCGAGCCCGGATCGGGCTCGACTCGGAGTCGACTCGGCCGAGTCAGGGAAGACTCGGGCGAGTCGACTCTGAGTCGAGCCCGATCTGGGCAACCCTGAGCTGAGTCACTGACTCGGGCCTCCGAGTCGTAGTGAAGCTCACCGAGTCGGATACGACTGGGCCGAGTGTTCGAACTCTGCGTTATGATGAATTTGGTTAGCCAGGAATACTCATATTCCAACATAACATCTTGGACATTTTAGGCTTTGCTTTTATTGATTGCTTTGTTTAATTTGATTTGTTTACTCTGGTCTATGGTTTCGGTCGTGAGGTTAGTACTTGTGTGTCATAATTTTCTTGGTCTGGCATTTTAGTTAGTTGTACAAGGAACGATGGATATTCTTTTATTCTCTTTAGGGGAATTCTGGTGTGACTCCAACCTTTCATATTTGAGGTCTCCAATAAATGTAATTCCATTGTTTCTAAGTCTAGCTCAAAGGTGCAGGCCTTCTTTATCTCTTATATGAGAGTTTAAGATGCACTCTATTATCTTTTATGTTGTTGTTAAACTGAAACAATAACGAGATATCTTCTACGCAATCAAGTTGCTTTTGAATGCATTAGTGTGTGAAAAAGTTTAGAATTTTAAGATTTTCAATTTTGAAAAAAGTTAAATTAATATACAATTTAATACTTGGATGGGTTAAGAAGATCAAACGTTTCTACAATAGTGAAATTGAATATTTTGCTCATAATAGAACTTCTAAGCATTTACTCCTGTGCCCTTCCTGGAAAACTTCATTGTCTAATAATCAAATAAACTTCACATTTATGTTGAAATTTAAACTAATAAGAAAAGAAGAACAACCTTATTTGGATAAAGTACTATGTTGCACTGACATGCGCTGGAGGCTCCAGTCCATTCCCAACACGTATGTGCATTGACATTTGCAAGATACTTAGATACGTTTTTGACATGTCGAACACGTGTGATGGGGATCACTCCAGTTACTATTTAATAGTCTGTTTTAAATTGTTTTTATTTTATTTATTTTTTTAGTCCCACATCGATTGTGATGGATAACTCTTTCTTGTAGGGGTCTATATGAGGCCAAGTCTTATAGTGTTTTAAGGAGACTATGATGAATTGAAATGAAACCCCTTTGGTGAAGCATGCTGATTTGCTTTCATGTGGAGAGTGGGAGAGAGATCTCCTGGGTGCTCAAGCTCAAATGTATCCTTATCCCTTCAAAACCCTAATTTTCTATCTCTTTCTCCTCTTTTCCTTTCTCGTTCCGCATTAGTTTGGTATTAGAGCTAAATTTCTGCCCTTTCCACAAATTCTTCCACACAAAATCTCCACAAAAACCTTCCTCCACAAAAATCTCCCTCTTTCTCTTCTTTACTTTCAAAAAAAAATTAAAAAAAGAAAGAAAAGAAAAGAAAAAATGAAAAGAAAAAGAAAAAAGAAAAGAGAAAGAAAAGAAATTTTTTTTGGCTATTGTTCATCTTTCCCAAATAGCAACCAAAGAACCCAACTTCGCCGTCGAAGCCTCCTCGTCCCTGACCCCTCTTCACGTCACCACCGTCGACGTCACCTCCCCACCACGACATCGCCGCCCGAGCTCGCAACTGACCTCGTCCTTGTCCTCGTCAATGCCAACTCTTCACCACACGATCTCAACTCCGACTTCGTCGCCGTCCTCGAGTCCCTCCGACGACCTTACAGGACATCATAACGCCATCAGATCCACCCTTGTCAACCAAATCGACCAGATTCTTCTCTTTCCTTATCGTTGACAACCTCAAAGAGCTTGCCATCACCTCCTCTGCCACCATCGACCTTCATCAACCTCTGGTCCACCTCGTCGACATCCTCCGTCGTCGTCGAGCTTTCACCGCCGTAGTTTGAAGATCAGAGCCGCCACCATCACCTCTTCATCAACCCAACTCTGCCTCTTCATCTCCCGTCACCTCGAGACCGCTTTGCCGCCTTTAGATCATCATCGACGACTCCCTGCCTTCCATCATCGCTGTCAAAAGCCACTGCCACCTGCAGGGTATAAAACCTTAGCTTTAATCTGAGAAGGAGAAAGGAGAAAGTGGGTTGCGCTTTAGTTTTCAAACCAAGCCCAATTCATTATTGGGTTTAAGTTGTCAAACCCGTGAAGGAGCCGACTCGTTTCTCACAGTCAACCCAACCAGCCAAGTCGTTGCTAACGTCATCGGCTCAAACACTGACGTCATCGACTTGACCTGAGCCGAGCCGATCCACCGTGCCGTCGAGCTGACCGAGTCGTTGCTGACATCAGCTGACGTTATCTGAGCTGTCGCTGACGTCACTTAAGCCGTGTTGACGTCATCGGCTCGTCTGAGCCGCTACTGTTACATCGACCTTTCGGAGTCCTTTTTAGCTCGTTCGAAGTCCGATTCGAGTTCTGTCTGAAGCGTTGGATCTGTAGCTGAGTTTCGGAGGTACTGGGAGAATTTTGCAGCTTTTGTTTAGCAAATCAGGCGTAATTCTCTTATGGTTCATGTAGCTTACCCCAAATACTAGGGACAAATGGCTTAGTTGTTGTTTTGTTTAGCAAATCCAGCCTCTGCAAGCTACTATTTGGTGCCAGTACTGTTCCTGCAATAGAAAAGCAGTGATTCTTGGGCAATTTCTGCGCTTTATGCATTGAGTTTCTTTGTGGGCTTTTACTTCAACGATAGATATATAAATACTGACTGTGATGACAAGTATATTGAACGAGCTATGTTTGAGGTTGTCCCGTTTTTCGCGGTTTTGATGATCGTTATGAATATGAAGGTTGAGAAAATGATCTTGAAAATTCTTTAGTTATTTCTTTCTGACAACCGAGGACAAATGCCGCTATGCCAGACTTAAGTTGGATGGAGAAGCTTATTATTAGTAGAGAGGTAACCATAGATTATGTCGATATTGGTTTATCTTGCAAGACCTTCTTCGTACTCGGTATGCTTCACCCGTTTATCCTTCTAAGCCCGATTGCAGTGAACCCAATGTTGAGTAAGAACTCGGGCCTGAGATCCAACTAATCACTGAACCTTTTACTGCAAAGGTTGAGGTAGATCCAAAGCCTTCAGTCATTGTCGAACCTTATGTTCTTGATGAGCCAGAGTCAAAAGTTGCTGTGTTAGTATCATTGGAAGAAGAAACTCCTTCTCAGCCCACAGAAGTAGAAGAGATTCTTGTGGAGATTTCTGAACTCTCCTTGCAGAGCCTACTATAGAACTATTGCCATCTCCACCAGCTATGAGGGTTTCATTGTTCCTGAGATTGGCCGACGCATATGGCCATTTGCAGATGTTCCTACGACAGACTAGTTCACAGGAGATCAAGCTTCTTATGGTGCAGAGTACAATCGTTCAGTCTCCAGCGGAGATGATTTGCCTCGGCATGCTACATGTATTTTGCTCGAGTTACCATTGACTGCAGCCGGTTTGCCACAGAAATCAGTTCCACCTCTGCCACCGTGGTTCAGATATGATACACTGATGCTGGTTGCACGACTTCCATCATGTCCTGGTTGATGCGAGACATGACTAAGTTCTACCCTGTCGTGCCTGCTCTATCTGTTACCACTGCATTCACCGGAGATGAATGCTTTTAAGCTGGGGAGAATGATGAGGATCACTCCAGTTACTATTTAGTAGTCTGTTTTAAGTTATATTTATTTTATTTAGTGTATTTTTTAGTCCCACATCGATTGTGATGGGGAATTCTATCTTGTAGGGGTCTATATAAGGCCAAGTCTTATAATATTTTAAGGAAACTACGATGAATTGAAATGAAACCCCTTTTGTGAAGCATGCTGATTTCCTTCAAATTTGATTTTTTTCATGGTGATGTGCAGAGTGAAAGAGAGAGAGATTTCCTGGGTGCTGAAGCTTAAGTTCATCCTTATCCCCTCAAAACCCTAATTTCTATCTCTTCCTCCTCTTCCCCGTTCTCGTCCGCATCAACATGTTTTCCTTGAACCAGCTTGGAGACAGTTTGATCCAGATTTTATGGTGTTTAGTTTTCATAGTTTATATAATTAGAGATTTAGAGTTTATATGAAACTGAATTCAGATGATTTATTATTGTTAATATTGAGGTTATATCATGCCTTATTCTAATTCTCTTTGTATATATAATTAAATCAGATTATTTATTGCCATGTCATGACATATCTGCATCCTATAATTTTTTAAGATTTTGCATATCCACGTATCCATGTCTTGCTGTTTCTATTTTTTATGTCTGAGTCTATGGAACATGGGATTAGTATCTATAAGAAGAGATTTGTCTTTGGTTTCCATAATGCAAGTCATGACCAGTTTCCAGATAGTTTTGAAAAGGTGCAATGCTCTAACTAAATATACTCATCAACGTTTTCATTTATGGTTAATATATTTCTGACAACCTTCTCCTGGCATTTTAATATATTTGCTTGTCATCAGCATACTTATCACAAAATGATAAGACTCCTAACATCAGGGAACACAATTTACATTAGTTCATCTGTTGATTAAAGTTGGAGATTGAAGTATTTTAACATATGCATTTTTGTTCTAGGTTTTCAGAACTGAGCAAACTTTTGGAGCCTGGAGGGCCTGCCAGAAGTGACAAATCTGCAATACTTGATGATGCCATCCGTGTTCTGAATCATCTGAGATCTGAAGCTAAGGAGCTTAAAGATGCAAATGCAAAGCTTGAAGAAGAAATTAAAAGTTTAAAGGTGAGCGAGTCCGATTCATATAATCTGCAAAAGAACATGGTATCTTATAATAAATATGTTCTGTGCTTGTCACATCTATTTATTAAGGCACATTTAACCATCCATTTATTTCTAAAGAGTCCCCAGGGTAAATTTTGGTTCCATCTGTACCTTTCTTTATGTAAGGCCGTTTCATTAATGTCCTGTGCTTCCTACTTTTTACAGCATTGCATGCAATTATTGTGTGTGTGGACTTCTCCAGTTCAATGTCTTATTTTCTCATTTTGTCACTTGTTTGTCTGTTTTGGTTACTTACCACCGCTAACTGTTCACCTTTACTATGATTCTGTATGTCAGATTCCTTCAGTTTGTACCTTGTTGTTCTTCTGATTTTGTCCTATTAGTCAATTTGGTTACTTATCTTTGCTAATTATTCACTCCGACCATGATAACAATCATATTCCTTAGTGCTAATTACCTGTTCAGTACTTCCCTCTGCATGCATGCATGCATGCTTTGATATCTCAAGATTATAAGTGCTGCTAATTTTCAGGATGAGAAGCATGAACTACGGGAAGAGAAATTCGCAATGAAAGCGGAAAAGGAAAAGATGGAAGAGCGTATGAAACCCATGCCAATAATCCCTGGTGGATATGTACCTCCACATCCAGCAGCTTACCACCCTGGTGTCGGCAAGATGATTGCTTTTCCTAGCTATGGAACCTTTCCTATGTGGCAGTGGATGCCTCCTGCTGCTCGTGATATCTCGAAAGATTATGAGTTGAGGCCGCCAATGGCTTAGTCGCATGGAGAGGATTATTGGATCATTTCACGTAAATTGGTAAATAAATTTGTTTGGAATCATGATATTTCATTAAATTAATTTTTCTATGCTAGTTTGGTTCCCCTTGGCAATGATCTGAATATCTCGTGTCATGATGATAATTCCTGATAAAATAAAATCTCCCTTGAACCCTACATTAAGGCACACATATATTGTTTTTAGAATTTACTGTTTAAGGACTTGGTACTTGTTCATCGAGCTGTATATGAATACTTCATGGGAGCTGTGATCTTACAGTTGCAAGGGGATGTTTAGGATCATTTGGCTCATACAGCCAAGGTAACCTGATTCATGTTTTCTAGTTTTTTTATTGTTGAGTCTAATAACTTGACCCGGTGCTCACCATTAAACATGTTAACTTTGTGTAAAGTGACAACAATTCTATAGGTATTGCAAGTTATCTCAACAAACAGTTATGCCCCTACACCATCTGAAATCTAAATCTTTTCCTCACAAGGGTAATTCAGTATTCAAAATATATTTTCTCTTTAATTCCCAACAAACGCTCCCCTCGAAAAAGGGCCTGTAGAGAACTGGCGGCAAAACATAAATGAATGAACAAACAAAGAGGTGGAAAAATAAATTGTTACATTTTGTCGCTTGCGTGAACTTTATTCATCTTCTTGATGGTGCACTAATCGTTTAAAAGTAACAAAGTGATGATATAAAGTGTTGAACCCACATGAATTGATGTCTATTGAGTACCAAACTAATTTGTTCTACTTTTTTTTTAAAGAAACAGTTGTGATTTAGAAGTTAAGTAGATTATGAAAACTAAAGTAAAGATGTTGGCTTTTGGATGAGATAAGTACTAGGGTAATTGATTTCGCTAATAAAAATCAGATATAAAATTGCATTTGTACTAGTGAATTCCAACTACTCACGTTAACAATTGAAAAACCCTAACTTAATTAGTATTCTCTCTCGAGCAACACTAATACTATCCCCTCAACGAGAACCTACAATCTCTCGATGTAGTAGATTTACAAGTTAAAAAATGTATGAAGATTTGTGGTCTTTCTCTCATGATTGTACAACCTATGTATCTCCTCTCGGTCTCAACATGTAAGGTTATGACTTCTATTGCTATGATGCTACGCTAAGTTATCTCCTCTCGGTCTCTTACCTAATCATTCATATAATTGTTGGCCACTAATTAATAACTTGAAGATCGGGAACAAACACTTAACATGAAAAAGAATTTAACATTAAGAATAAAGTAGTAGATTAGCACATCGCTACAAAATTGTATCATCATATTAGCTTACATCAATGCCTTAGTTATGAAGACTTAGTTCATGAAGGAGAAAGTGTTAAACATGATATTTAACATGAACTTCATTATAAAATAAAATAGTAGAAGAAAAGGATAGAAAACACCAATTTGGGGGAACCCTAAAAAATGCTTCTCTTTTGATCTTCAACTTCAGAGCTCAGATTTTCTCTAAAAAGGCCAAAACTTTATTTAGAGATTAAAAATTAAAAAGAGTTATAAAGCTTCCCTTTTACAAGAGATTACATGGCCTTACATAGGCTACATACTCATTTACAATCAGTATTCATAGAAGACTCTTAATTATACACGAATTCTAAAAAAAAATTACAGCACGAGTTTCCAAAGTTTGTCGGCCACGCAGCCATGGTCAACGGCTGTACAATCGTTGACTGCGGGTCCGCGTTGAAAATTAAATTTGACGCGAAATAAGAGAAAGCTGTAATACCCCGATCCCGTGGGTACAGAGACGTTACTGCGCCGTATATACGCAGGGCAGAAATACCTTCATCTATATATGTTAAGCATCAGTACAGGCAGAAATCAGAGTACGAAAGTACAGTGGTAATATACATTTCAATAAAATAGTACAAGTATACTGTTATCACAGAGCGTGATTCAATAATACAGGAACATTACATCACCAAGAGGCGTAAAAAAAATAAATTACAAGGAGATACAATAACGAACAGAACAATGGGAGCTTATGAGCTACAACAAAGAGTCTCGAGAGCCGAGCAGGAGGGGCTGGAAAAAAATGACTCTGGACGGTCTACCGATGATTCACGCTTCCGCGCGCCACTTTGATCAGCAACATGAAGAATCCACAAGTTCTAAGTTCTGAGGTCTGGACATGCAGGTCCAGGGTTGTTAGAATATCACCCAGCGAGTACACAAGATGAGGCCAAGTGGTTTGCACAGTAAACATAGGTGTAACATGAATTATAGAGTGTTGTATGCTCAAGTCAAGCAGGCAGACAATGAACACTAAATGTAAATAGTAAGTAGGGAAGCAAAGCAAAATCGGAAGCAAGCAAGTCCGATGACCAAATATTAACACAGAGATGCATACATAAATGGTAACTATAGAATCAGTACTAGATCGGGAAGTAAGCAATTCAGGAGATCAATACAGGAGCTCAGGCATAATATGTAACAGGTGTCAGACATTGTATATTATAATAACAGGAGATCAGTAGAGTAGTGCATACCTGACAGGAGAGAAAGAACAGGAGGGATAAGGTGCCAATACACCCCACAGAATCACTGGTGGCCTCCAGATGATCCCTTAAGAATGTGGCTGCACAACACCATAAGGCCATCATAACATAAAACTAAATCATGACCCATCAGTTTCCCCCAACCCGGTGTAAGTTGTCTAATATAATATATAATCACGACCAACAAGAGCACATGAGCGTAGCACAAGAGATTCAGGGATTCAAGAGTACAGGGATTAGGTGTATGCGTCTCATCCCACGTACTTTCACTTACAAGTTAGAGAACAAGTTATTTGGAAACTAATGGAGTTTGATGAATCATATTTAGTATGGGTCCCATACTTGCCCGGGACAACGACCAAGGAGTATCCGGTACTGAGCCGGAACATACCGCTAGATACCAAGACTTATTGTACGCTCGAATTGGAGTAGGATAATGCAGCACCCACAGGAATAGGCCTAGGGGCTTGTGCATACCCGACAGGAGAGAAAGAACAGAAGGGATAGGGGTGCCAGTACACCCTACGGAATCAATGGTGGCCTCCAGATGATCCCTCAAGAATGTTGCCACACGACACCATAAGGCCATTATAAACATGAAGCTAAATCATGACCCATTAATTTCCCCAACTTGGTGTAAGTTGTCTAATATAATATATAATCACGACCAATAAGAGCAGATGAGCGTAACACAAGAGATTTAGGGATTCCAGAGTAAGGGGATTCAGGTGCACATGGGTTCAAGAGTATCCAGAGATACAAGAGTTCAGGAGTACAAGATCATAGTCACTGTACATATAACGCATGGTTCACAGTCGCGGTCTTAGCCGCTGACTCGGCGGGCACTGAGACGGATCGGTCTCGGCGACTCGGATCGGTCTCGAGCGATACGCGCAAAACGTTACATAGAAAGCTCAAAAAATTCTGAAAAAATCACGAAAAATCTTAAAAAAATGTAGACATCCACATTCATGTATCACATGTCCAAAACATATTACCTAGCATATTAAATATAAAGCGAAAGCATAAATACACGCGTTGCCGGTAGAAACATATCAAAATACATGCACAATATAGTAAATTGCACAAACTACATTCATGAATACATGCTAATGTAGTTATTTCCACATTGAATTGCGACGAGGAACAAAATCATCATCATAATCATCTCTGCGGTAAGTAGATAAACTGACACTAGTGCTCATAAATCTCACAAGTTATGGTCTGTAGTCATGAACATATGTCACACCATAATATTGGGCTGATGTCAAACTCAACATTTGCATATGACCTTCAAGACTATAAGTTCCTCCATTAGTACTATTGTTGCCATTACTATTGTCATCATCACCACCACCGCCATCACTGTCATCATTATCATCACCATCTTCACCATCATCACCACTAGAATTGGATAAAACCCTCACATTTTCACCACCACCATCACCATCTACTTCTTTTATACCTCGGAGGGGGGAGGTGGGAGAGATTGGAAACTGTGAGAAAGAGGGAGGGGAAGGGAGAGAGAGAGACGTGAGATGGAAAGGGAGAGAAAGAGAGCGGGTGAGAGAGGGAGGGGGAGAGAGAAACAGAGGGAGAGAGAGGGAAAGAGACAGAGAGGGAGGAACATCACCTGGGGCTGGGGAGGAGCGACCGACGGCGATCGGGCGGCTACAGAGTCCAGATCTGAGCGAGAGAGGTAAGTTTTTTTTCCTTTTTTTCCTTTATACCCGTTCGTCACGGGTGAATATACGTTCCGAGCCGACTCGACCGAGAACCGGAGTCGACTCAGTCGACTCAGCCGAGTCACGACCGATTCGCCGTGAATCGGCCGAGTCGACTGAGTCAACTCTGATTCTCGGCTGAGTCGGTCTCCTCTGAGTTGAGCCGTCCGACTCGGACTCGTCTCGGAGCGGGCCGAGACGGATACGACTCGGCCGCGACTCGGCCGAGTCTTTGAACCGTGATATAACGGGAGCATGTGTTAACCAGTCAAGTGTCACATCACAAGTGAAGTATGGTACAAGCAAGTCACAAGAGGCAATTAAATACAATGTCACACGTCACGTGTAGGGGTGTCAACTGGGTCGTGCCGAGCCGGGCACGACATAGGCAAGGCGGGCCAGCAGGAGGGTCGGGCCAGGCCGAGCCCGGCCCGCCCAGTCAAAAACCTGGCGGCCCAGTTGGCCTGGGCCTGGGTTCCATTTATGGAACCCGGGTCCAGCCCATGAGCTGGGTGTCCCGGATCTGGGCCAAACCCGGGCCGGGCTGTAAATTTTAAAAAAATTAAAAAAATATTGTAATAACTATAATAACTATTAAATACACTTGTCTCCCTCTTTTGACACAAAAGTCATGTAGTATTGTGGTCATCACGTTTGTACAGTGGGTTGAGGTCACGAGTTCGAAACTGCAGATTTACAAAAAAAATTTACATTTTATTTCTTGGGCCGGGGGGGAAGGGTAGTGGCGAGGGGTGGAGGGCGAAGGGGGCGGAGGAAGGTGGTGGCAAGGGGGCAGAGGGGCCGTTGGTGGCGGAGGGGTGGGCCGGCCCGGGCGGCACGTCCTGGCACGTCCTGGCACGTGCCGCCATAACCGGACCCGGGTCCTACCGGGGGGAGCCGACCCTGGCTGGGTCTGGCCTGGGTACCACCTGGGCCGGGCTTGGCCCGGGCCCACCCGGGCCGTGCCCGTGCAGGTTGCCGGGCCGAGCCGGCCCACTTGACACCCTTAGTCACGTATCGGGTGATAGTATATCAGGTATCATGTGTCAAAGTGGAACACAATAGCACAACAAATCATAGGATTACAATATTATGAAAAGAGTGCAGGAATACAATAATGTCGAGTGTCAGATAATTAGCAGATCGTGCAACATGATATAAGAAAACATATTATTTAAATATTTCAAACTTTACATAACCATAATTATAATATTAATAAGTTCTGGCTATAACAACCAAGCGGTGCTAGCAAGCGGGAGAATAAAATTAGCGAGCACCTCTAGATTTTAAACTCGCTCGGGGCTAAAGCTCGCGGCGTAGAGACGTTGAAACCTCAAGCTAACGCACAAGGAGAAGCCACACTCACGGCGCAACTAACGCACACGGTGAAGCGACGTTAAAACGTCAAGCTAACACTTGTAACAAAGCCACGCCGCAGTGTAGCTAAACACGTGATTGACTCGAGCGATGAAACACTATACTATTGAACACGGCAGAGCTACACTAAGCGAGTTCAGCTATAAAGTGCTGGGAGCTAAGCTTGCCGCCCGGTGGAGCATGAAAAGCCTGAAGGCTAAACCCGAAGGCTGAGAGAAAATCACGTAGTGGTTTAGCTCGCCCCCTGCAGCTCCCACTAAACTCAGAGGGTATAAGGCCAATTTCTATTGGGTAGTTGGGGAACTGAGCTGGCACGTTGGCTGAGAAGATAGATAACTGTAGAGGAAGAGAGAGGGCTAGAGAGAAAGAAGAGAGAAAGAGTAGATCTAGGTGAGAGAGGGAGAGAGAGAGAGGAAGAGAGCCAAGGGAAGTGGGTTGGCCGGCCTGGTGGCACGACAGACCAGGGGCGGCCGGCGGCCATGGGTCATCGCGGCCATCGCCAGAGAGAGGGAAGAGAGGGAGCAGATAAAGAGGAGAGAGAGAAAGCTAGATCAAGAGACAGGGAGAGTGAGAGCCAGGGGGAGAGAGGGGAAGGTCTGGCCGGCCAGGGTGGCGCGGACAGGCGGCATGGCGTTGAATAGTTAACCCGTCAAGTGTCACATCACAAGTGAAGTATAGTACAAGAAAATCACAAGGGACAATTAAATACAGTATCATACGTCACGTGTCAGGTGATAGTGCATCAGGTGTCACGTGTCAAGTTTATAGATCACCTAGAGGGGGTGAATAGGTGATGTGCTAATCTAATGACAAATAATGCAGAATTAAAAAATTGTTGTGCAAACTAAAACTATCACACAATGTATAACCAAAGAGTGAAGCCGAATTCTCGGTGAAGGGCTCTGAACTTCTCCTCAAGATTCCTCTAAATTAAGAGTTGAGGTGCAACTATAGCTCTCATGGTTAAATACTAGTGTGAGCACAAACACAATATCAAGCATGTAAAGAATAAACAATAATAACAATGCAACCCAAGCAAGTATATCTATTGAGCACAAGTAATATCAAGCATATATAGATATGGACAATTATGAGTATGCAAGATGTACACACAAGTGAGTTGAGAGAGAGAGATGCGCAATCACAAACACGGGAGAATTGTTTCGAGGTTCGAGCCACTTGCTCTACGTCCCCACCTTCAGCACTATGAAAGATTTCCATTATAATCGATCCCACAAAATCACCCGGTTCTGCAACACCTACAATGAGCTCCCTCAAGAACTCTTAGACCCGCAAGTCCCTCACTTGTTCCCGCAAGTCCCTCACTTGTTCCCGCGAGAACAATACACAATACGAACCCGCAAGCTCGCCGAGGCCACAACCTCTAACTTATTCTTAATACAAAGTGGGACACTTTGTGATCACTTCTTGATCACAAACAAACACTCTCACAAACAAGCATCCCTATAGGATGAATATAGCAATAGATAGCTCAAGCTTGTGTAAGAAAATAAGATAGATATGAAAGTAAAAAATCTCAAGAAAATGCTTTTGAAAATACAAGAGAAACACTCTTGATAAACTCTCTATTTGATATGGAAGTGAAGCTCTAAAACTTGTTGAGAAACTCTGTGAAAGAGCTCTTGAAAACACTTGTAAAAATCTTAACAAAAACTGGCCCAAAAGACCCAAATATATAGGGTGCAGAAAACTAGTCATTGGGGGGCCAGAGTGAACTGTTGGTTGACCGGTCGATCGACCGGCCAATGATCATTTTTCTGACCGTTGGGGTTGTCGATCGACTGCCCGGTTTACCGCCCCCAGGCACAGAGAATAAAATTTTTCTGTCGGTCGACCGGCACCCAACAGAGAGTTGGGTGAGCCAGTCGATTGACCGTTCGATCGATCACTCCTTGCTATGGTCGACCGAGCTAGGACTTTGGGCTCGTGCACGTTTCTGAACACGTCGATCGAGCCTTGCTTCGATCGACCGAGCTGATTCGGTCGATCGGTCGGTTGACCGCAAGCAGCCCCAGGTCCTAATTTTGAACATCTTATAAATACATTTTAAATCCTATAAAATCTTCATAAAATCCACAAAAATAAGTTCATGTAAATAAATTGAAGTACAAATATGTGATAAAAAATCAACACATTTTACAAATAAGTGAACTATTTTTGAGGCATAGAAATTAATGCTTAAACAAAAACCGGTATGTTTCAAAACTCAAACTTTGAAATGAAACACCGATTTTTTTCAAAACTTGTACAAATACAAAAACAAGATATTGAAACTTATTTGAAGTATAGTGTGTATGGAAATGATCCAATACACATAGTAAATGAAATATACTTGTTTTTGACAATAAGCTACAAAATAAGTTTTGATAAAAAGCAAAACTTAAACTCATGATATAAACTCATCAAAATAAGTTATTTAAACAATATAAAGTAACAATGTATATGGATAGAATCCAATATACGTATAAACCATATAAACGTGTTTTGATGAAATCTATTCACAAAGCCGAAGGATGTATTCTTGAAGCTCAAAACCAAAACGGTTAAACTAAAAACTAAAACTACTTAACATGAAAACAATATATAAATTTCATGTGTGTGTGTATGAGTTTGAGCAATCCACAACTAATCTATCCTTTACATTTTATCTAAAACAAAATCTTAAACTTACAAATTAGGACTCAAGTCTTCTTGAAAATTTTCTCTTGAAAATCTTTATCTCTATCTTTACTTATCCAAACTTAATCCATACGAGCTAGACTCCTCTTTGAGTACTTGATGCGATCTTGAAGCGCGAGCTCTTGAATCAATATGTGCTAGCTTCAAAACTTGACTTCGAATCTGTTATTCAGGCTAAACACCGACTAAGATCTTGATTGAATATTTGAAACTTAATAAACACAAGATCATTAGTACTATAACTACATGAGTTAATCATCATCAAAACTAGACCAATAATCTCCCCCTTTTTGATGATGACAAAACTCATGGAGTTATATATGCATGGATTAAAGATAAGCTTGATAGAAACTCCCCCTTAACTCATCCATAGCAATAAAACATATGGATATTCAATGAAAGCATATAAACTAAACACACATAAACATATATGCATTGACAAAAATATAGCATGCATATATAAATTCTAAATTTTAGTCATAAACATATATGCATAGGAAAAAATATAGCATGCATATATAAACTCTAAATTTCTCTCTCCCCTTTTGTCAATTCATCAATAGAGGGGTAAAGAAAAACAAAGTAAATGTATATGCGATATAAATCCATGAAGAGGAGAGACGTCAAGTTAACTCCCCCTGCATATATGCATTACATGAAGAAAGAGATGACTAAACCATAACCCATATAAGCATAATATACAATATATAGATGGAGATGTTAAGCTCCCCCTACGCACGTTTATCACATAAAGAAAAGATGCCAAGCTCTTCTTTATATATTACACTCATCATGAATTTTTATATATAGGAGATGTTAAGCTTTCCTTGCATATAAGCAATATATGTCAAAACAAATTATGAAAATCAATTAAAACAAATTTTAATATCACTTGTAATCAACCAAAACAAAATTTGAAACCACATGAAATCAATTTAACAAATTTTTGATATCACTGTAAATCACTTAAACAAATTTTGATACTACTTGAAATCAATAAAACAATTTAGATACCACTTGTGGATAAACATAGATATTATTTTATAGATAAACATAAATATGAAATCATTTTAAGTCAAAGAACTTTTCTCTTTTTTGAAATAATCACAAAATCAATGCATAAGTTTGTTGGAAATAAAAAGTAAATGTTTTGAAGTAAAACTAAGCTTAGCACGAAATCAATTTGTCTATAAAATATGTATGGACATTGATAAATAAGCACAATCAATCATATATATGTTTGTATGAAAATAGAAATACCACTTGAAGTTTAACGCATACATATATGTAAAAACATGAATGAGTATGCAAAAATAAAATAACATGAAATCATATGTATAACTCATATCATTCACCCTATCATGCACATGTTTAAAAAGATAGTCATCAAAGAGCATACAAGGCATGGTCACCCAACCAACCGCCCTTTTAGGGTGGAAGTTTTCAAAAATAATAATTTGAAAATTTTTTAGTATAGGTTGAAAACTCTTCCAATTGAAGAATAAAAAACTAGTTTTAAAATAATTTTTGAAAATTAGTTAAAAATCCTTCAAACATGACACCAAATTATATATCTCATAAAACATGTTAATTACACAAAAATTGATACTCAAAATCTATAAAACACATAAAAGAGCTCACAAAAGCAAAATCATGAGTAAACATATAGGTGAGTACTCAATATTCATGTGAATAATATATTCATGAAGATAAAATAATAAAACTCAAAAATCAAAACTAGCAAGAAATTCTTTTTCCTAAAACATGATATATCATATAATCATGTAAGAATCATCAAAACTAGGACATACAATGTACAATCAAAAATAAAATGAGTACATAAATGAAATAAAGCATGTATAGCATGAAAAACACATATATCTCAAGAATTGTACATGTATAACACAAGTTTTAACAAGATTTGCATATGGACATATGATATAAACATATAATTCAAAATATGCTTTATCTAAAACATATAAAAACATGAATCCAAAAAGAATTGGCACGTAAATTCACTTGAAAATATGAACACTATTTTTTAAAAATACATGCATAGCTAGGAAATCAATCAACTCAACTATAAGTACAAAACAACATATGATAGAGTCTAGGTTACTTACACTAGCAAATAAGCATTTAAAAATATTTTTAAAAGGGGAGGATGAAATGGTTACCTATACCGATGTAGCCAATCCATTTCTCCAAAATAAGGTGGTCCTCCTATCAAAACTTCTTGATAGCGATGCATTTATAATGTCCGTCAATCTCCGATTGCATATAGGCACCAATCCTCTCACGTTTTGTGAGAGCCCCCACCTACATCAAAAACAAGTGGTGCAAATTTTGGTACCCATATCTTTTTGAGTCCATGAGGGTTAGTAGTATTGGGAACACAAACATATTTGTTTACAAAATTTATCAAAACTAAATTTTGCAAGATGGCCTTTGCGGCCACAATGTGTACATGTGTACACTCTAGCATACATATGTGGTGTGAGTGTGAGCGTGAATATGGTGTGCATGTGTATGCCATTGGGTATGTGTATGAATATATGAAATTTGTTTCTTGTGAAATATAGATTTCAATCCACAATGATTAAAAGCACACCGGCTCAAAATTGAGCCAAAACAATCAATTCTATTTTTCAAAACATGAATCTCATTTTTATCAAAAGAGGATGCAACATTATTAGTATGAGAAACATGACAAGAATGAGAATCAAAATCATTTTTCTTTTTGGAAATAGAAATCTTTTCTTTTTTAATTAAAATAATTTTCTTTTTCAAAGATTTATTTTCATTTAAAGCAATATATTTTTCTTTAGAAATCAAAACAACTTGATTTTTCAAAGATTCATTTTCTTTTGAAATAATTTCAAATTTATTTTGAAAAGAATCTTTTTCTTTTAAAATGGAATCCTTTTTTTTTAACAAAGAATTATTTTCTTTCTTCAACTTCTCATTTTCAACTTTTAACAAATCATATTTTTCAATAAGTATTTGACAAAATAATTCAAGCTCATTATAAGGTATCTCGACATCTTTATCAAGCTCAGATTCAGAATTTACCTCAAGGGGGTCATCCCCTTGGACCATGTAACACATGTTGAAAGTAGTACTTCCTTCATCCGAATCACTCTCCTTGTCATATGGCGTTTGTTCACCAAGAGTGATAAGAGTTTTCCAAACTATAAAAGCCGAATCGATATTAGAAATCCTAGATAAATATTCATCATTTAGGGTTGATTTTAAAGCATGGACGGTTTTTGCATTAGCCTCAAGATATTTTCCATTTATACAATAGGAATCTTTGATGGTGGCAAGATAAACATGAATACCAAAGGGTTTTGAGATACATGGACATCTTAACTTTCTAAGTTTGAAAGTTAAGAATATCAAACATAGGAGGTGCAATGAAATCTATATGTGTGTATGCAAATATTGTAATTAGCAAAAAAATAAGATCTTTAATTCTACGTTGTTAGACCCAAATTAAGAGCACCAAGCTCTGATACCACTTGTAAATCACCTAGAGGGGGGTTAATAGGTGATGTGCTAATCTAATGACAAACAATGCGGAATTAAAAACTACTGTGCAAACTAAAACTATCGCACAATATATAACCAAGAGTGAAGCCGAATGCCCGGTGAAGGGCTCTGAACTTCTCCTCAAGCCTCTAGATTAAGAGTTGAGGTGCAACTATAGCTCTCTTGGTTAAATACTAGTGTGAGCACAAACACAATATCAAGCATGTAAAGAATAAACTATAATAACAATGCAACCCAAGCAAGTATATCCATTGAGCATAAGTAATATCAAGCATATAGGGATATGGACAATTATGAGTATGCAAGATATAAACACAAGTGAGTTGAGAGAGAGATGAGCAATCGCAAACACGGGAGAATTGTTTCGAGGTTCGAGCCACTTGCTTTACGTCCCCGCCTTCACCATTATGAAGGATTTCCACTATGATCGATCCTGCAAGATCACCCGGTGCTGCAACACCTACAATGAGCTCCCTCAAGACCTCTTGGACCTGTAAGTCCCTCACTTGTTCCCACAAAAACAATACACAATACGAACTCGCAAGCTCGTCGAGTCCGCAACCTCCAACTTCTTCTCAATACAAAGTGGAACACTTTGTGATCACTTCTTGATCACAAACAAACACTCTCACAAACAAGGATCCTTATAGGATGGATATAACAATAGATAACTCAAGCTTGTGTTAGAAAACAAGATAGATGTGAAAAAACAAGATAGATGTGGAAGTGAAAAAACTCAAGAAAATGCTTTTGAAAATATAAGAGAAACACTCTTGACAAACTCTCTCTTTGATATGGAAGCGAAGCTCTAAAACTTGTTGAGAAACTATGTGAAAGAGCTATTGAAAACACTCGTAAAAATCTTAATAGAAACTGGCCCAAAAGACCTAAATATATAGGCTGAAGAAAACTAGCTGTTGGGGGGCCAGAGTGACCTGTCGGTCGACCGGCCAACAGTCAATTTGACCGTTGGAGTTGCCGGTCAACCGCCCCCAGGCACAGGGAATAAAAATTCTCTATCGGTCGACCGCTCTGTCGATTGGCACCCAACAGAGAGTTGGGTGACCCAGTCGATCGATCGGTCGGTCGAACGCTCCTTACTACGGTCGACCGGTCGGTCGGTTGAGCTGGACTTTAGGCTCGTGCACATTTCTGTGCACGTCGGTCGACCGCTCTGTCGACCGTAAGCAGCTCGAAATCCAAATTTTGAACATCTTATAAATACATTTTAAATCCTATAAATCTTCATAAAATTCACAAAAATAAGTTCATGTAAATAAATTGAAGTACAAATATGTGTGATAAAAAATCAACAAATATTATAAATAAGTGAACTATTTTTGAGGCATAGAAATTAATACTTAAACAAAAATCGGTATTTTTCAAAACTCAAACTTTGAAATAAAAAAATGATTTTTTTCAAATCTTGTACAAATACAAAAACAAGATATTGAGCACATTTGAAGTATAGTGTGTATGAAAATGATCTAATACACATAGTAGATGAAATATACTTGTTTTTGACAATAAAACTCCAAAATAAGTTTTGATAAAAAGCAAAACTTAAACACATGATATAACTCATCAAAATAATTTATTTAAACAATATGAAGTAACAATGTATATGGATAGAACCCAATACACATATAAACCATGTAAAGTTGTTTTGATGAATCTATTCATGAAACCGAAAGATGTATTCTTAAAAGTCAAAATCAAAACGATTAAACTAAATACTAAAGCTACTTAACATGAAAACAATATATAAATTTTGTGTGTGTATGAGCTTGAGCAATCCACAACTAATCTATCCTTTATATTTTATCTAAAATAAAAATCTTAAACTTACAAATTAGGACTTAAGTCTTCTTGAAAATCTTCTCTTGAAAATCTTCATCTCCATCTTGACTTGATCCAAAATTGATCCAAATGAGCTAGACTCCTCTTTGAGTACTTGATGCGATCTTGAAGCGCAAGTTCTTGAATCAACACGTGCTAGGTTCAAAATTTGACTTCGAATCTTTTATTGAAGCTAAACACCGACTAAGATCTTGATTGAATATTTGAAACTTAATAAACACAAGATCATTAGTACTATAAATACATGAGTTAATCATCATCAAAACTAGAGTGATGGGCTTTTGGGCCAACAAAGGTGGAGTACAATAGCACAACAAATCATAGGATTACAATATTATAAAAAGACTGTAGGAATACAATAATGTCGAGTGTCAGATAATTAGCAGATTGAGCAACATGATATAAGCAAACATATTATTTAAATATTTCAAACTTCTGGTGACTTCTGTATTGCATCTTGTAGACTCCATTTCAATATACTGTTTTGTCTATAATCTCCTTTTCAGTACAAATTCTACTGGAATCTTCTCTTTAACTCTTTTTATCGGATTTCCGACTTGACCGTATTTCTGTAAAATATAAACAAAAATACCTGTGCAAAATTAAATGTGTAACAAAAGAGATATAAAATTGTATGAAATATATGTTTAAGTTACACTTATCATTAACTCTTTAAGACCAATTACTGTAGCTGCTAGGGAATATAACTGTGTGTGGGTGCGGGTGGGTTGGGGGGATCGTACCTCTTCGCTAATGGTGCCATCTCTGACCTATACGAGTTTGGCTTAGTGAAGAAGGGGATTCCGCGTCAAGGAGGCTCGACCTAGTGAAGGTGAATCAGATGCAGATGCAAGGAATAAATAGGCTAGATAAGCATTTAGGAGGCGAAGGAACAGAAGTCTGTTGAGCAAAGAGGTTGGATCCAGTGTTGAGGCCGGATCTGTGGAAGGTGATTTCTGTACAGTAAGCAAGAGCTCCATCCACATTTAGGAGTCTTGATCCAGTGAAGTCAAGTGAAAAATTTAGAAAGCAGAGAGGCCAGATATGACAATTATGAGGCTGGGTTTTAGTAAGGTTGGATTTGGAGTGAGGTGGCTAAATCCAACAAAGGCGAGTTGGAACCGGCGAAGGTGAGTATACTTCGACAAGGAAGTGTGATATGAGGAGGACAAAACCAGTGATGGGGGCTTAACTTTGTCATGAAAGGGCCGAAACTGATGTGAGAAGTCTAAAGCCAGTTATGGTGAACAAGACAATAAAGGAAGCTAGACTGGACATATTAGAGTTTCTCTAGTCCATATTCACTAGACTGCCTGCCATAATGTGGTTGGATCTAGCATAAGCAGATCAAAGTTGATGGTCCTTTTCAATGATCCGGTCTCTTTTTATTCCATTTGAGAGTATATGACCTCACTTTTTTTCTTTCTATATCTAGTGAAAAAGGATTACATCTGGCTGCATGATGATCTGAAGCAAACAAGATGAGTAAGTTTCATAATTTTTTTTCTTCTTTCTGATCCAACATTAGTTAGAGCCAGTACCATGAGAATGAGAGGTTTCCATGGGTTAAATCCAAGCACAATGGTTCAGATCCTGCATGGTATTGGTCATTTGACCTTGAGTAGAGCCCAAAGATAAAGCTTGAGGTTAGGAATGTGAGTTTGAATTGGGAACGATGAACTGATCAATACTTCTCTCAACCATGAAAATGATCTTTTCAACTTAGGAGGATGTGGGTAGTGGAGAATCAACAGACTTGAGAGAACAACAATTATTTATTGACTAAATATTGGAGTTGAGAAATTTTTTAGTGGGGAATGCTGCTTACAATGTTCATTATTGTGTCAGCATTTGTAGTTTAGAATCTGTAGGATTTTTCTACTTTTGTTATTTGATGCTTTTCGAAACAAGGTGGAGTCCCATCCTGCAGTGTGTAGCATTGTTCATAATTTAATGAAAGAGGGTGGCCATCTTCCACCTTAATTTTTGAATGTAAAAACCTCTTTAGTTTTTTTTCCTTCTTAATTATAACCTGGATGGGAGGGTTCGCTGGGAGTTTCCTACTTATTGGAAGTGCAAATTGTTATTCATATGTTTATTTGGATCAATTTTATTGTATATCAATTCCTCCCCTTGAATACTTGAAACTTTGCTGGATTCCTTTTAGGGTATTGGATCTTTTAGCTTGAAGCCTTGAATTACAAGTTCGGCCTTCAAATTTTTTTTTATAAAAAATATGAGGTTTTTTTTTTAAAATCTGTTAATAGATCTTCGTGAGGGCTGTTGTGTGTGGGTGTGGGTGGGTTTTTGTTTTGTTTGGGGGCCATATATGTTCATGTTTGCGGTCTTCGTGATCCAGACTTCTCTTAGCGATTAGTCTTTTTTCAATTATAATTGATGTGAAACGGTGAAGCGTGTGAATCAGAAATCAGTGACAGAACAAAATTTCGCTATGTTTCATCAACTGTACGACCTTGAGTAGGAAAACAATTAAAACTAATATGTAAGCAGATGGATTTTAAAAAATGCAACAATCATAATTGTACCGTTCTCAATTTTGAATAAACTAAAGCAACTACTAAGTTACTATGATACAAACTTGTAGAATCAATATATATGATCAATGAACCCAGGGTGAAATAGATGCTCTCACCTCGCAATTTTAAGTGGTAGCAGATAAGTCGATAAAGTAATAAAGGCGGATATCAACTCACAAATAAAAGGTTGTGTTAAGAAAAATTACCTATTGAGAAGCACAGATATCTCAATGATCTGAAGTGGACATTGATGCGAAGCTCCTATCGTCACGATCACAATGGCTCAAAAATCATCTGAAACAGACACCGGATGTGAAAGTTACGGCCCAAAATGGCAGGTGGTTCTTAACAGATCTGCTTCTGTCTGAACCCGTTACTGTTCACGCCGGTTGGATCTACTGTAGCACGGGTTTGTAACTTAAACCCGTCTTCTTTTCTTCTATCTTGAGTGCGGGTCGGGTTATAGTAGGTCTACTAAGAATCAAACCCGAATTAGAATCAAACGGGTCAGACAATGAAACTTGACCCAAATCAACTTGTGACTGCATGATGACCTCGGCGGAGCTGCTGGACGTTTGACGGCGGTCGATAGAGTTGAATATGGTTGGAGGTGGCCAGCGGGCAGAGGGGAGTAGTCGCAGGAGAGGAGGCGGCGAGGTTGCTGGCTAGAGGAAGAGCGGGGTAGTGAGGTTGCTGGCGGGGCTTGCAACAACGGTTGCAGAGCCGACGACGAGCAGGGAGAGAGGAAACGACGGTGGTGGTGGCGAGAAGGGGAGAAGGGATTGCAGGCGGCTGTAAGGGAGGAGAGAAGAAAAGACAGAGGAGGGGGTAGGGGGCGGGGATGGGTTGCGAGGGCGATAGAGGAGATGACTAAGTTGGGGGCAGGAGTGGTGCTATTGTTGATGATGTAGGAGAAAGGGACTTGGGTTGATGGGTTGAGGAAGAAGAAGAAGAGGAGGAGCTTTTAAATAGGCTTTAAAGAGGAGCCTTTAAATTAATCACAACTTTTTTTCAAAATTTTAGCATTAATTTATTAATAATCGATAGGCGTTTAAATAGGCTTTACAATATCCAACTTCCAGTCCACAACCGATGTGGTACTAAACTAAAAGCAAACTAAAATAAAATAAAATTTAAAATAACCAAAATACAATAAAATGAGAAATACAGCTCTTATTCAGTCTCTACTCGAGCCAAATCAATGTGAGGTATCCTTATTTTCCCCCATGCACACGCCAGGGTTAGATGTCTGCATCATTCACCCCAGGTGGGAGAGAACTCGACCCCGTCGAGTTAGGTGAATAGTGCTTCTATGCTGTACTGCATCAATCCGCTGCAGATCACCTCGGTCTAGCCATGAGTCAACAGTTGGTGATTTTTTCCAGCAAATTAAGTACTTATGAGTTTCATCAGATTTGGTGGCAATAGTTTCATCTTCTAAAAGTTTATCAACTCTTTCTGCTGTAATGAAATGAGTATTTGGGAGTGAATTAAGTGAGGAGCTCTCAGAAAATAGTTTAGGGGAAGGCTTTTCAATGATTGGGCTACAATCAAAATCCTTGTAATCCACTAGATCATTAACACTGAAAGTACAATTATTGCCATAATCTCTAGGAAGATTTATAACATAGATATTATAATTCAGCGTATTCAAAATCTTGAAGGGTCCAACACTGCAAACATACAACATTTTAACAGTTGTTGAAGGAAATTGTTTCGGAAAAATCTGAACCATCACATAATCGCTTACATTAAAAGTTTTAAATATTTTTCTACTTTATCAGCTCGTAAAGTAGGCTTCACATTGCTCTGTTTATTTTCATCACTGATATCTTTGTGTAATTTGTGCACGTGTTAGTGTGATGAAAGTGCAGATGCAGACTCGAATACTCTATTATGGGATAGTGTTGGCAGTAAGGGAGGAACTGGTTTGAAGAGAAGGTATGCTTGACTAGTAGAAGATAGGGAGGGAGCAGTAGTAATGAGATCGACCATAAATGGATCTACTTGGGCTGGCAGCAAAGTCAAAGTGGATGTCTATTTGGGCTGTCCAGTCTTGGGTCTCAAGGATAATTACTTAATTTTCTTACCCTCATACTCAAATGACACATATTGGATTGACCATATTTGGTGACATTTTTGTCAAACAACCATAGTCTCCCTATGACTTGACCCACATTCATAGTGATCACAACACACCAAATTTTGTCTTTGTAAAGATTGAAATTGACTGGGGCAAGACATTGTTGTTTGACTTCAAGTGTCGTGGAGTCAATGCATGACCCTTGAATAGGTGGGGGTGTGGTACAACCTCTAATCCAAGATTTTCGTGCAACCTGGACGACATTGCATTGATATAACTTATACTGCCCATAATTATTGTCACACCCTGCTTCCCAAAATACGGAATACGGGTACGTGAGGATGACCATCAGATACTCACGAAGAGAAAAATCTCTCCCATAAATACCTTACGCTGTAGTAAAGGAGCCAAATTCTCACACACATATACAAAAGACAACCAAAAGTTTCAATTTCACATAAAAGATGTACATCTACAATAGTTTTTATTTGGATACAAGATTTAAAAAATAACAAAGCAGAAATAAAAGAAGATACAATTTTGGCATCAGGACATAATAACAAGACAAAGTGTCAAAATACATAAGATAAGAAACGTCGGACTCATGCCTGGTAGTCTTCTTGGGTTTCTTCGAACAGTGACTCGTCAGTCTCCTCAGGCTCTGATGCTGAAAAATTAAGGTCCGTGAGAAGCGGACCAGTAAGTGCACACACGAAAAGAGGAAACAATAATATGGAAATGTGAAAGTAAAGGGCAATATAAGTAGAGCACTAAAATGAATGAATTATAAATCTGACGGTAATATAAACTGACAGGTAAGATACCAACGAGAGTAACAGAACACTAGATCAGGAGAAATAAGGTCATGTATGTATACTATGACATGTATATAATGAGCATGAAGCACCCTGGATGAGTAATGTCATATATCATAATCATCAGGTCTCAAGATTATAAGGTCACAAGTTAAGAACAATATGGCAAGCCCAGAAACATCATGTAGTGAAGATTATCTATATCACAAATGATAATTCTAAGTCTAATATGTTTTATTACCCTAACTAATGCAGCTATCCTGTGCCCCATCTCACAGGACAACTATATATCAAACAAGTGATGCGTTAGTGGATCCTGATAGCAGGGAGAAAGAGTTCACTGTACTCATGTATCATATAACATGTAATAACAGGAGCACGTATAAATAATAAGATCACGTGTGGCATTCAAACCCACAAGGGGTCGCGCTTCTAAGCACACCTCCCTAGATTTTCCCTGCTACAGCCTCCCCCAGTAACCCCGGCTTGGTTAATTTTATTAATCAATGTAAGTGCAAGTTAATGTGTGACTCAGCGTGACAGGATTAGGGACCAGTTTTAGAGTATCAGTATCAAATAGTGATTATAATACATATCAGAATTTTGGAAAAATGGAAAACGGTGACAATATCGAGTGACAAATGCATAATAGTATAAGTGATGCCAGTGTATTAGGATGTAGACATAATCATAAAATATTAATCATGACATAGGGTGACATTAACTTGTACAATATTTACTAACTTATAGTTAGATTATTTATGCAGCAAACATCCTATACATGCATGTCTTACGATGCACATGATCAGGAAAGGTATGGAAATTGAGATTTTCAAAGAAATTTTATAAGCTAACAAAAGAACACAGTGGAGAGAGAGTATGTGCACTTGCCTAATGTCGTTAGAATCTGAATTTCCGTAACTGCAACCAGCTCTGAATAAAATTCGTGGTCTAAATATTACATGAATTAATTAGAGACTTGATATGTTATTCATTCAGTGATAAGTTGAATGTGCAATTTTTACTATTTATTATAATTTTGGTTGGTTATTACTTCCAAATAATTCAATTTCTGAATTTTAGCAACCATTTAAAAATATACTTTCATGATAAAAATACATACATAAACTAATAAATTGATGTATAATGTTTTTATTTTACTGAATTATGAATTTTATATTTTTTTGTGCTATTTAGAAATTTATTGGCCATTTTTAATATTACAAAGAATATTTAATTTCATGCTATTCTAAGTAATATTACACTCAAAATAATTTTACAGAGTCCAAATTTAGTTTGAGATTTTCTGTAAATTTTCTAGAATTTTTTGAATTAAAATAAACTTAAAAATCAATAAAAATTAATAGAAAGCTTAACGGGTCTGTTTGCTACAGTAATGGTCTAATACAGTAATGGGTTTGGGTCTGAGTTTACTACAGTAAAATGCTACAATAATTTTCTACATATTTTTATTTATATGTTATTTATTTATTTTTCTTTTTTTCTTTCTTTCTTTTTCCTTCTTTTTCTTTTTTTAATTTTAAGTTGGGGCCGGGTTCGAACTCAGGTTTGTATTAACATAGACCCGGACTGGGTCTGTGCTGGGCACAGACCCAGTCCGGGCCTGAGCCACAGACCCACTCTGGGCCTGGCTCAGGCCAGGCCTCGCCTGGTCCGCACTGTGTTGTGCACAGTGCAAAGCACAATATCTTTTTTTTTGATAAAAATAAATTTCTAAAAAATAATTAAAAATTATGATAATTAGGAGGCATAACTTAGGTGTTTACATAATTTTATTTGTGATTTTAGCATATGTTTTTCAAGGTGAAATTACAGCTAACATGTAATGTGTAGTACGTGTTCGATGAAATGCCACAACGAACTAAATTCTACGAAAATGCAAAATAGATATGAACGCTTTCCTTCAGTCTGAATCTTCTTCCCCAAGGTCCAGCCTTCAGAGTCTTGCTAAGTTTGGAAGAGAAAGAGAGAGTGTAGTGAAAAAGGGAGAGAAGTTTAGATTTTGCAAGTGGCTTGAGATGGTGAAATATCCCTTTTATAGGCACCACACACACCTCTAAGCCATCCCTGAGAGTTAGGCTACGTGAAAGGAGTAGTGGGTTCAGTTTGGGTGAGTGAAAATGAGGGAGAGAAAGTGTAGGAGAAGTTAGAGAGAGTGGGAGAAGTTGGAGAAGATAGGGGGAGTTAAAGGGAGGTTTAAATAAATGGGCTTGAGCTTCTAGACCACACGCCAATGTGGCATAGTGGTGGGAGCTTGCGGTTTTGAATGAGGAGGTCAGTGGTTCGAAACTTGGAAGAATTTTTATAAGGGTTTATTTTTCTATTACTTTTTTTATTTTTTTATTTTTTTATTTTTATTTTTGCCTTTTCTTAACTCAATTAAATTCCTATTTAATTCGAAAAAATTCCTAATAATAGCAAATATTATTTTAAGCATTATTGAGAAATTGGATTCACAAAATTCATCCCAATTGCAAATTAAAAATTCAGAAGTCGTATAACGACACAGATGAGTCACGAATTTCGAGAATCTTCAAATAATTTAAATTTTTTTTGGAAAAACCAAGAAAAATCTAAAATATTAGAAAATTTTATTAGAGTTAAAGTACTTAATTTAGACCATTAGAACGGGTATTTATACCATACCGATCACTAATAGAAAATACCGGAAAATACCGGTGACTGAAACCGAGGGTTACAATCCAACCCACCTAATAAAAAGAATTTCGTTCTTGAAATTCAAAAGTAAATAAGGAGAAGAGTATTCTAAGTTATAAGAAGATGTATATAGCTAGAAGAAGAGATAAGTTACCTTCAGAACCTTCTCCTTCTTTTCGATGATGCGGATTGTTTTAGTCTCATAGGATAGATCGCGGTTCAGTCTCAGATCTAAATAGTCCAGAATATGTTGGTCATCCCAGACGTATTTCCTTAATTGAGAGATGTGGAATACGTCATGAACACCATCTAGTGCTGGAGGTAAGGCTACTCGGTATGCTACTTCTTTGACTCGCTCTATGATGTAAAAAGGTCCAATGTATCTGGGACTCAGTTTCCCACTGCAGCCGAACCTAATGACCCCTCGAGTTTGTGAGATTTTAAGAAATACATGGTTACCTACTGCAAATTCTAAGGGTCTTCTCTTGGCATCGACCCACTTCTTCTGACGATCTTGAGCGACTTTCATATGTTTCTTGATCTTGGCCACCTTCTCTACTGTTTGCAAAATCAGATCTGGCCCGAGCAGCTTCCTTTCGCCAATGTAATTCCAGCACACAGGAGATCTGCACTTTCTCCCATAGGGTGCCTCACATGGAGCCATCTGGATACTAGCCTGATAGTTGTTGTTGTAAGAGAACTCCACTAAATGCAGATGGTCATCCCATGATCCCTTAAAGTCTAGTATACAGGCTCTAAGCATATCCTCTAGAATCTGGATGGTTCTTTCTGATTGGCCATCAATCTGAGGATGGAATGCCATGCTGAACTTTAACTTGCTGCCAAAGCTCCTCTGAAGACTATCCCAGAAATGCGACACAAATCTAGTGTCTCTATCTGAGACAATACAAATAGGGACTCCATGCATTTGACTATTTTGTGCATGTACTTCTCTGCCAGTGCTTCTGTTAACTGTCCAACTCTGAAAGGTATAAAGTGAGAACTCTTAGTGAGTCGGTCCACGATCGCCCATATAGTATTGTTTCCTTTTGGACTCCTAGGCAGGCCTACAACAAAGTCCATGGTGATATTCTCCCACTTCTATTCAGGAATAGGAGTGGTTGTAGCAGCCCGGTCGTCCTCTGGTGTTCCGCCTTGACTTGTTGGCATACAAGCAACGGGCTACGAATCGAGCTATCTCTCTCTTCATCTCGTGCCACCAAAAGTGTTGCTTGAGGTCTTTGTACATTTTAGTACCCCCAGGGTGTACCGAATAAGGGAAACTGTGAGCTTCAGAGAGCAGCTCTCTTCGAACTTCCCTAGATGGTACGCAGAGTCTGCTTCCGAACCGAAGTGAACCATCAGCATAGATAACTATATCCTGCCTTAGTCCGGCTTCCACTTCTTCTCTGATCTTCTGTATCTTAGGGTCTTCCTTCTGAACCTCCTTGATCTTCTCGATCAGAGATGGTTGAGTCACCAAGGTCATGAGTCTTCTAATATCTCCAGGTAGAATGATCTCCAAGCCTAGCCTAATAATCTCTCCCTGCATCTCCTTCTATTGAGTCATCATCATGAAAGAGGGCTTCCTACTGAGAGCATTAGGAACTACATTCACCTTCCTGGGGTGGTATTGTAGATCTAGATCATAGTCTGTCATGAGCTCTAGCCATCTCCTCTGGCGCATGTTGAGCTCCTTCTGGGTAAAAATGTACTTGTGATCTGTGAATATCTCCACATGCTCCCTGAGAAGATAGTGTCTCCACACCTTAAGGGCTAAAATGACCGCCGCCAGTTCCAGATCATAGGTTGGGTAATTCCTCTCATAGGGCTTCAGTTGTCTTGAGGCGAATGATATCACTCTCCTCGTTGCATCAACACACAGCCCAGGCCGCGCCTAGAACCATCACTATGTATCACCATCCCCCCAGATCCATCCAGAATTGCTAGAACTGGTGCTGTCATCAATCGATCCTTCAGTTCCTCGAATGCTGATTAGTCTCTAAAATTGCATATTTTATACCACATCTTCACATTTATTTAATATTAAATCCTGTTAATAATACCTTTCTTGCATGTTTCTAGGTCCATAGCATGAAATGAAGAAGAAGACCCAAAATCAATTAATTGGTGATTAAAAGCTTATAAAGATAGCCATTGACTTTAAAGGGTGGTTTCATCAAAACCGGGGGCCCAAATCCAGAAACTAGGACATGCAGCCGACATGGGGACAAGCGGGCAACGCGCAGCAGGCGACGCGAGTGCAGCCGTGAAAATGCGGCTTTGGCCGCGTTTTCGCGGCTGTACTGGCGCCGTTGCGTCAGATTTGGGCCAGGGTTTGTCCCCTGGCCCCCGTTCTCCTGGTGCCTATGAATACCCTCTTGGTTTCTGCATTGGGAGAGATCTAGAGAGTTAGGGTAGTTTTCTTCTTCATGTTGTAGTTTAGGGTAGTTTATGTTAGTTGTTCTTCTTCTTCCTCTTTTGTATTTTTCATTTCTTGTAGATCTTGTAATAAGAGAGAGAGTGGTACATGGTTAGAAAGCAAGAGTGCTTGTAATAGAAGGTGACAATCTATGAAAGGTTCTCTCTTTACCTCTCTTTGTTTTCTTCTCTCTAACTCCTTTACATGTTTAGCTAATTTTCTCTCATGACAACTAACTACTAATAACTAACTTGCTAACTTCTTACTTGATAATTCACATGAATCTAATAGCCTCTACTTGGCCTTGCTCTTGCAAGAGCCATTGATGGCTCATGATGATGGATTCTAATACTCTAACATCCTAACTCTCTAACAAGCTAACATTACTTTATTCCATGCTTACTCTTGTTTAGTTTTGATGGTTTAAGTGTAGCTTGCATTTGTTTTGTTGAGTTTGGATGTGAAAGTTATCGTATGGGTCATGCTTTGAAACGCTTTTGAGCCAAGGACTAGTGATGGTCAAGGATACATGTGAGGCAACTATCGCTAAGAGGTTAGCATGGTTAGTAGAGCCATTAGTAGTTAGTAGCCATGAGTTTTCTTTCTTTTTCACTTTGTTTTAGAAATACTATCAAAAACCACAAATATATTCTTTTCTGTGTTTCCCATTTCTTCATGTTTCACCGTACTTCTCTTTTCATTCTTTATTTTATTTTCTTTTCATTCTTTAAAACATTGAAGAAATTTTAACACACACGTGAACTTTCCGGTAAAGTTTCTATCGCCTCCCGTCCTTATGGATTCGACTCGTTTTAGCCTCTATGCTATAAACGGAAGTATCGAGGAAGCCAAAGTACACACACTTTAAATATTGATTCTAAAACATACACTTTTTGTGCGCGGTTTTTTCCCGATCAAATGCTAACTGGCATTTCTCAGTCCATTGATACTTCACTTCCTTTCTAGTGAGCTTGGTTAGAGGCTCGACGATCCTAGAGAAATTTTAGAAAAATCGACGATAGTAGCCAGCCAGTCCAAGAAAACTTCTCACTTCCGTGACAAACTTAGGGATTGGCTAATCTCTGACATCTCTATTTTTGCTGGATCCACTGAGATGCCATCCCCAGATATGATGTGCCCGAGAAATGAGACATGGTTTAGCCAAAAAGAGCATTTATTAAGCTTTGCATATAACTTCTCTTGTCTTAGAGTTTGCAGGACAATCCTGAAGTGCTCAGCGTGCTCCTCTTTGGTCTTAGAATAGATCAGGATATCATCAATGAAGACCATGACAAATTGATCTAAGTATAGAGAAAAAACGCGATTCATCAAGTCTGTGAATACCGCAGGAGCATTGGTGTCTCCGAATGGCATAATAAGGAACTCAAAATGTCCATATCGCGTCAGAAAAGCAGTCTTAGATACATCCTCAGCTTTCACCCACACTTGGTGATAACCAGAACGGAGATCTAGCTTAGAGAATACTGTGGCTCCCCCCAGTTGATCGAAGAGATCATCAATCCGGGGTAAGGGATGCTTATTCTTGACTGTGACGTGGTTCAGCTCTCGGTAATCAAATGCATAGTCCCTGACTACCATCCTTCTTCTTGACTAAAAGGACCGGAGCGCCCCAGGATGAAGCACTCGGTCGGATTAACCCCTTATCGAGCAATTTTTGAATCTGCTTCTTCAGTTCCGCAAGTTCTATCGAAGCCATGTGGTACGACACCTTGGAAATAGGGGCTGTTCCAAGCAAGACTTCGATACAAAATTCAATCTCTCGAACAGGGGGTAATCAGGGAGATCCTCAAGAGAGATGTCAAGAAATTCACATGCCATCTCAGGCATATTAACCTGCTCCTTAGAGTTCAAGGACTCTAGCACCCCCTTCAATTGCCTCTTCTTGACTTGGGCTTGCTCCAGAGTTACATCCCCAACATGGTGATTGGTAGTGAAAAGTGCATTTTTATCATTACATTTACCATCACATTTTCATATTTATTCCTGTAATTCTGCACATTTACTAATATTTTATGATTTATTGTGTGCAGGCCTTGAGAAATAAAAATAAAGAAATAAAGCCTCAAAAGAAGCCCAAAAGCCCATATTTAAGCCCAATGCAAAAGTTGCAATTATTAAAATTGCAATTACACAAGGGCAATAGTTGCAAATATAAAGAAGAGGGAAGGATAGACTTCTATTCAACCCTAAACACTTGCAGGATGAGGATAAAAGCCAAAGAAGAGAGTGCAAAGATAAGGAAATTCGTTTAAAAAGATATTGGGAGATTTGAGATCTAGGTAACTTGCTTCCCAAGTTATCTCGAAATCCCAAGATAAAGAGCCAGGATGCAGCTTCCAGAAGACAACGCCCAGATGGACGGACCAGGGGAAGCCACGCGCCAAAGCGCGTGGCCATCTGCCACTACCAGGCCGCGAAAACGCGGCCCAAGCCGCGTTTCCGCGGCAATCCAGTCTTATCCGGGGACCAGTTTTCGTGGGAGAGTTGTGTTGTGACTCTACCTCCTTCTGCACCTATAAATACCCCTGCAGTGCAACCGAGAAGGGCGTACAGAATTTAACAGAGAATCCAGTGCAAAGTTAGGGTTTCTTTTAGGCTAGTTTAGGTTTTTCTTTTTCCTTTTGTAATGTTTATGTAACTGAGAGGAGAGGATATTTTCATGGAGGAAGGAGATCAGCTTGTATTGAGGTGACATCGATGTAAGTAGTCCTTTCCTTCATGTTAATAAAATCAATTCGAAGTTTGTTTCTTTTTATTTATTATTCTTCTATTGTTGTTTTCTTCTTGTTCTTCTATTTTGGTTTATTTTCTCTGATGACTTGCAAACCGTGAGATCCGAACACTTCGAGACTGCCTAGCCCAAGAAGAGCCCTTGATGGCCTATGGAGATGAACAAGCCGTCGCTTGCTAGTCTTTTCTTTTCGTAGTGTAGATCGCGAAGGTGGAAGATCTTATACGCCATACTTGAACGCCTTCCAAGACAAGGTAAGTCGTTGCGAACGGATCAAAGGTAAGCAGGTTGAAGAGGTATGTATGTGTTATAGTTTTCTTTCTAATTTTAGTTTAGATCCACATCTTCCACATCTTTCCAAATTCTTTTCTTTCCACTTCATTGTAAATACCACACTTCCTTGTAAATACCATTGTAACTAAGAAAATAAATAAAAAAGAGATAACTTACTTAAACGCTTCCATCGCTAGTCCCTCCCTGAGGATCACAACCCGCATAGCCATTGCTACCGCGGATTAGAATTGAGCACCTTGCACATCTTCATTCTAAATCTAATATCTTATATTCTGTGTGCAGGAAAAATCTCAATCACATGGAATTCAAACTCTGGATGACTGGGGACCCAAAAAGTAACTTTTTTTCCTACAGTTAATGACTCTTCTTTCTTGATCTTCCTATGCTTTCATTGACTGTAGGAAGTGTCCAACCAGTTCATGTCCAAGACAACGTCAAACCCATAGTCCTTTATGACTATCAAGTGGGCTAGAAACTTCTAAGCACAGATCACTATAGGGGACTGGGTCGAATTGGGAGGAAGAGGAAACAATTCTGTTCCGAGCCACAAGTGTCTGAAACGGATGGGGAATAGTTTAGAAAAGAATCTAAGGCACGAGTTTAGGTTAACAATGTGTATCAAGACAGTTATAGATGCTTTCTCTTATATGTGAATCTGATTGTCTTTATATGATGCGGAATTAAAATAAACCTAGCTCTGATATGTCACGCCCGATTCATCCCCGATTGCAAATTAAATATCCAGAAGTCGTATAACGACACAGATAGGTCACGAATTTCGAGAATCTTCAAATAATTTAGAAAATTTTGAAAAAATCAAGAAAAATCTGAAATATTAGAAAATTTTATTAAAGTTAAAGTAGACTTAGTTTAGACTATCAGAACAGGTATTTATACCATACCGACCACTAGTAGAAAATACCGGTGACTGAAACTGAGGGTTACAATTACTCCAAATTTGGTGAATGTATGGAAGGTAGCATATTTTCTCTAATTGTCCTTTTCATTTGGTTGGGAGGGGACATATCTAACAACAGATAAGTGAGTTGATAATGTTTGGTTAATACAATTGAGACCAACATCATCACTTGTGGGCTCTTCATCATTTTCAATATCTGTTGGGTCATAAGTGTACTCTTTAGAGTTTGAGTCAGTAGCTTCAATGGGTGTTCCATCAATTATGGTGATTCTGACGAGACTAGAACAACTTGTCGCTAAGTGTTTATAACTTTGGCATTTGTAGCACTTGGCTGTGAATTAACTTTGGGAAAACTCGGTGCCCTTGTTTTTGTTGTCCCTTTCAAGGCTCTTGTCCTTGATGTCATTTCTATGTGAAGGGGTTAGGGTACTACACCTATTGGGTTGCGGAGATAGAGAAGGTCTAGACATTGAGCCTCTATAATCATGACTCTTGAAAGTATGGTTGGTCCGAACAGAATCTAGAACTTAAACTAACCATAGGCCTTCTCAAGTTCGGTAACTCATGAGCCAACAATTCTGTTCGTAGGTCTTCTTTAAGAATAACACTAAATCGAGAAAATATTTGGGTGCTACCTTTTGTGCCGAAGGTACTGCAACGAATGATGAACTCATCAAATTGGTCAACATAGTCCTTGACGGACTTAGTGCCTTGGGTGAATCAGTGGCAGTCGTCAAGAAGACGATTGAAGTAGGATGCTAGCACGCATTTGTCCCTAAGTTTGTCCTTCATGGCAGACCAAGTCTCTATAGGCTCCTGACATCGGGATGCTCTCATCGATTCCATATTGGTATAGTATTGGCTGGCTTGGCCAGTCAATTTCATGGCAGCAAACTTGACTTTTTTAGGATTAGTAATGGGATACCATGTGAAGTACGTATCGAGTTGTTGTAGCCAGTCTAGAAAATGTTGTGGACTTGACGTCCATCAAAGGTGGGACATCCGACTTGATGGTTTTGAAGTATTGGTCATCAGGATTAGGTGCCTTACGGATCTCATTGGGTGTCACTGGAGTTTCTCAACTTTGGGTGCTTCTTGTGCAGTCTCTAACTTGGTCCATCTTTCGTGATCAACTTGTTGGTCTTTGTACACCTCACTTACAATCTGAGTTAAGGCAGTAAGCTGAGCCATTATGTCGGCAAGCATCACTGTAGGTTGGGACTCCATAGAAGTGAGAAAAACTTTAGTAGATCTCTTAGAAGATGTGTTACTACTACGAGTGGGCATGCACTATATAAACCTAAATGAAGATGAAAGAAAATACAACTCTATACTAGATAATTTTTTTAATGCAAATCCTACCATAAGCGTGCTCTGAAACCAAATTAATGTGAAACAGTGAAGTGTACGAAACAGAAATCAGTGACAGAATAAACTTCGCTACGTTTCACCAACTGTATGATCTTGGGTAGGAAAATAATTAAAATTAATATGTAAGTAGATGTATTTTACAAAATGCAACAGTCGCAATTGTACCGTTCTTAATTTTGAATAAACTAAAATAACTACTAACTTACATGGCACATGCTTGTAAAATCAATATATATGATCAATGGACTCAGGGTGAAACAAATGCGCTCGCCTCACAATTTTAACTGATAGCAAATAAGTCGATAAAGTAATAAAGACGGATATCAATTCACAAATAAAAGATTGTGTTAAAAAAATTATCTACTGAGAATCAGAGAGATCTAGTGACCTGAAGTGGATACTGATGTGAAGCTCTCATCGTCACGATCGGAATGACTTGAAATTCATCTCAAACGGATATCGGATGTGGAAGTTACGGCTCAAAATGACAGCAGGTTCTTAACAGGTCTGCTTCTGTCTGAACCCGTTACTGGTCACGTGGGTCGGATGTACTGTAGCATAGGTTTGTAACTTAAACCCATATTCTTTTCTTCTATCTTGAGTACGGTTGGGTCATAGCAGGTCTACTCAGAATCAAACCCGAATCAGAACCAAACGGGTTAGACAATGAAACTTGACCCGAATTAACTTGTGACTTCACGGTGACCTCGGCGGCCCTGCTTGGTGTTTGGAGGCGATCGGCGGAGTTGAAGATGGTTGGAGGCGAACCAGCGAGTAGAGGGGAGTAGTCGTAAGAGAGGAGGATGCGATGTTGCAGGCGAGAAGAAGAGCAGGGTGGTGAGGTTGGTGGCAGGGCCTGCGATGGCGGTTGCAAAGCCAACGACGGGCAGGGAGAGAGGAAACGACGGTGATGGTGATGGGCCGGGGAGAAGGGATTCCAGGCGGCTGCAAGGGAGGAGAGAAGGAAAACAGAGAAGGGGCAGGGTGGCAGAGATGGGTTGCGAGGGCGATGGAGGCAAGGTTCTAAAGATCGGACATTTGGATTATATTGGATATCGGATATCAGGAGAGATATCAGGGATACGTGCGCATATCAGGTGTTCATATCAGACACTATATATTATGAAATATTGATAACTAAAAGTTGATTTGATGTCATAGATATCATCTACCAAATAAAAATAACGTCATATGTATGCAAAGACAGTAAAAAAATAATGTACATTTGCACGCAATTGTGGGTCATATAATAAATAAGTTATTTTATAGAACTGAAAAATATAAGATTAGAAGTTGTATAATCTACTTACCTGAAAATCAAGTGTCGTCGTCATCAATTCACGAAGGAGAAAAATTAGGGCTCAATTTTTATCGAGCCTAACATTGCAAACAACACTTATATAGTCGGATGACGGGTCAGGTTTGAGTTCAATGCTGATGTGTTTAAAAAATGAACCCAATTAAAATAAAATGCATATCGGCTGATTTTGCGCCGGCTGATATCCGACGATTTATCGGCCAATATTTCAAATATCGGCTGTTTTCTACAAACGATATGGACGAATGATTTTCCCATATCGTATCAGCAGAGGGCAAAAAAATGAGATATCGGCTGATATCTCGGCCGATATTTGAAACAATGGATGGAGGAGATGGCGAAGTTGGAGCATGAGTTGTGCTGCCATTGATGATGTAAGAGAGGGAGTTGGGTTGGTGGGTTGAGGAAGAAGAAGAATAGGAAGAAGATGGGGAGGAGGAAGATTGAGAGGGGGAGATGGCCGCGGGGAAAGGAGGAGAAGAGAGAAAGAGAAATAGTCTGGTTAGGGTTTTAAGAGAAATAAAATAGGAATAAAATCCTAATCACAATAATTAATCAAAACTTTTTTCTTCAAAATTTCAGCATTAACTTATTAAAAATAGATGAGCCTTTAAATAGGTTTTACAATATCCAACTTACAGTTTACAATCGACGTGGTACTAAACTAAAAGCAAACTAAAAAAAAAAAAAATCTAAAATAACCAAAATACAATAAAATGAAAAATACAACTCTTATTCAGTCTCTACTCGAGCCAAATCAATGTGAGGTGTCATTGTCTTCTTCGGTTTACGCGCCAGGGTTAGATGTCTGCATCAAATGTATAACTGCTTCTATGTGCTACTTTGTTTAAAATTTCGATTTGATTCAGCCACCACAGTGACCCCACATTGGATCACTCTGATTAAGGTCTAAGAAAGATAATCAACTTAGACATTCAACAAAATAAATAAAGAATGTGAAGCATTCAGCTATGCATTATCTTAGACTTGTACTGGCCCCTTCAAATTCTCTCCCCTTCCTCCATTATACTTGGGTGAATTCAGTTGCTTCTTTTTGTTCCCCATTATCCAGATATGGAGGCTTTTGAGAGTTTGCATCTAATTCTTGGTCTTGGTCCTTCTCTTTTCCCCAAAGCATTAAGTAGAGACCAATGATGACAATGACTCCTCCCATTATGCTACAAAGACAATGAGAAATGTTAGAATACAAAAGCTAAGTTCTTGTTGCCTGCCTGCCTGCCTGCTTATGTGTTTGAGTGTAGAGTTGTGAAGTGCCAAAAAAAAAACCTAAATAGAAAGAAGACCTGAATAAAGTATTTAAAGCCTGGAAGAAACCCTAAATACTTACCTTCCCGTGTAAAGTTTTTCCCCAAAAACAAAGTATGCTAGTACTGCAACTAGTATTGTTGAGAGGGGACTGAACATGGTTACAAACACAGGACCTTTTTCCTCAGTGCACCACAACTGAATGAAGATTGCGCCAGAACATACCACTCCCTGCATCAGATATCTTAAAAGATAAGGTCTTCTGAGAATTCTTTACGGGGAATAATGGAGCGAATTATGCAACATTACTTACAGAATATAAAACACTCCAAAGATTTATGTCAAGTCCGACAGTCCATTCTGCTGGTCTGTGTGCCACACATACAGTGAAAACAGCAGATTGCATTCCTCCAAGGAAATTCATCCAGGTAGCAAGTGAAAGTTGAGCTGGGTATCTTTTTAAGGTTGTAGCCTGCAGTGTTCATTAAAGATCAAACATATGCCAACAAACTATCTGTATAAAATCAGAAACTAGAAGGAATACTAAATTTTTTTGGAACAATTCAAATCATTTTAATCATCATGTTATTCACTTTAAATATATCTATGTTCAAGGGTGATGTATATTTACCTGTTATGGTTATTTCAGTGATGTGTAATGTGTACTGTTGATGCTTGTAGTGGCAAAAAAATTGACCCTCATAAGGATGGTGACACGCGTTTAAGCAACCGAGCATCTCTTTCGAGATCTCCACATCATTCAAACTATCCAGTAGTTTTTACCACTCCGGATCCTCCCGAAGTCAGTCCTCCGTCCTGAAGTTAGTTCATCCCGGAAGACTCTGCCACTCAGACATCCCGGATCTCCCTCTGTCCCAGAAACTCAAAAACCTCTCAATCCAAGCTCCAGTGACAGATCACTCATAATCTCTGCTGTTAGTTACACAGCCTAATTCTCTTTCACGTTCATAACGTGTAATGCCCCTCAACACAAGCAATTATTGGTAGTGACAAATTTCCCTGCATGCAATCTCTACAATCAAGCGCCCTTAATCGTGGCCGTTATAACAAATCGACATATGCAGATCGTGCAGTTACGATGATTACGCTCATACAATCCACCTCCACACACACAGATCAGAGCATAAATATAACTTCTTCTCCAATGATGAGGGGGACTTTTTTGGAACTTTTTTGGCGGATTCTTCCAGTTAAGCCCACCACTGAGACTCGAGCAAATAATTTCTGTAATTCATGTAATCTGCAAATTAAAGTAAATTCCTCTCCTCCTCCCAGTGGTTTTCCCAGTTAAGAGTTTTCACGAAAAATTCTCTGTATTTGCGTTGTATTTTGCTTACGCGCATTTCACCCCCACTTTCTAATCTCGCTTGTGGAGTGGATCGACCATCCAATCACTTGTGGTGGAAAATCTCCACTACAATCTGATGCTTTCATTGAGACCTGATTGCGTACACTCAAGATCTCTCTCCTAAAAATCCAAAATCTTTCTCAAAAAAGCCTCTCCTACAACTTCGATGGCCTTAAGAAATCAAATCCTCGCCCTCAATGGCACCGCGACTAAAGACAAGGCCATCAGCACCGTCAGGGGACACGGTCTCCCTACCGGCCATCGATCACGGAAGACACTGGCTCCTCACCTCAGGGGGCAGTCGTCAGTGCCAAACCATTGCAACAGCACAAAGTCCACCTCTTTCAGATGCTCGCTGACATGAAAGAGCAGATGAAGAAACAACAAGCCCAATCTAATCACGATCGGGAGCAGCAGCTCTCGACCGCGAGAATGCCATTTATGAGGAGGAGGCGTTAAGGCCATTCAACAACCAACTCTAGGCTCAAATCGCTGCCTTCAGAACAACCAGCCACCGACACAGTCAGAAAGCGCCTAAATTCGTTGGGTCTCTCGACCTCCGAGCCCTTAATGAGCTGATCCAAAAATGGATCATGGAAACCAAACTGCAAAGCTACCCAACCCCTTCAGCTGCCAAAATCTTTGATTCCCCCTTCTCTAAAGAGATCCTGGTGTGCAAGTTCCTGAGAAAGTTCTCGACTCTAATTTTTAACTACTAATCTGGAGTAAGTGACCCCATCCAACACATCAGGCATTTTCGGGATAAGATGGTAGTCTATTCCCGGAATGATCCAATCTTGTGCCTCACCTTTACCTTCAGTCTAAAAGGTGTGGTATCAGATTAGTTCTACTATCTGCCGCCATGCTATCTCCACAACTTTGAGAAGATAACCAAAGCATTCCTCACTTATTACGCATCTCGCCTGGAGGCCAAGAAGAATAACTAAAGCATTCCTCATTTAGAATGCATCTCGCTAGGAGGCCAAGAAGAATAGCCATCACCTCCTCTCCATCAAGATGAGGCAGAGCGATAACCTCAAATCATATATCGGCTTCTTCCAAAGCCAACTCGTCAAGGTCCTCAACTGTGGTGAGAATGTCTCTGCACTCACATTCATCAACGGGCTGCAAGTCTCCTACCCCCTGTACAAACACCTCCTAAAAGAATAATGTCACTGAATGAGTGAGATCTTGTCACAGCTTAGCCATACATCCAGCTGGAGGAGGCAATGAAGGTTTCCTTCAACCTTATCAAGAAATATGGTGATGGTGGAGAAAAGTCGAAGTCTCTGCATGAAGCCTCCGCTGAAGTCCAAGATTGGAACCAGGAACAACCTGCCTTCAAGAGACAAGCACCACAATCCTCTCACGAAACCCACTCTGAACCTACCATCTGACAGAGTAACACTTCACTCTGCTGAAACTCCCCATAAACGAGTTCTTCATCACCATGAAAGGCTAGCTGTGGGTTAGGCGCCTGAGACCAACCGGTATGATCCCATGCTTCCCGAAGCAGAAAAATATTGCTCCTACCATGACAGTAAGGGACAAAAGACCATTCACTGCTGGGCTTTCTGGAAGTACCTAGAGGAACTGGGCCTCCTCAAAGAGTACATCCTTCCCCCGAAGCAGCCTTTGAACAGCTCAATTGTCCACCACCTATCCAACGACAATACTTGATTATCTAATACAAAGCAATTGAGTGATCCCATATTTTCAAGAGACAGGGGAGTACTCCTATCCCTTCATGTATTCTAATTTCATGTATTCCATTCCAATATTGTATAAAATAACATTTTTGCTCCTAACCATTACAGTCCTTCTAAGCTAGAAGTTTTACTGCTGGAATTTTTCCTACTCAAAACTTCTCCGCTGCTGGAATTTTTCCCACTTAGAGTCAGTTCTTCCGCTGATGGGATTTTCCTACTCGGAGGACTGTGTCTAGACGTTCAGCTGATGGGAAGGATTGTGTTAAGATGTTCTGTTGATGGGAATTTCCTCACTTGTAGGACTGTGTTTAGGCATTCCGCTGATGTGATTTTTCCTACTCGGAACTACTCCGCTGCTGGGATTTTTCCCACTCGTAGTCAGTTCTTTCGCTGATGGTATCTGTCACTCGGTGGACTGTTTCTGTACATTCCACTGATGAGATTTCTCCTACATGGAGACAACCTAGACTGCCTACGGGCTCTTTCTCGATCAACATACGGGAATCAAGACTCTCCACTATGGGATTTTCCCACTCGGAGTCCTCACTCTACTACAATATTCCCTCCTCTTCGAGCCCCCATTTAATATTTTATTGCTGAGATTTTTTCTACTCGAAAACACAAACACTACCTTACAGGCTCCCCTCATCCAACCCATGGGCGGATGAACTCCCATGCAATTTTCCTCTACCAGGTTCAAACCAGATAGCCACTCCGCTGCTAGAATTTTCATCATTCAGAGTAGATACATCCAATCTGTCGACGGGTTGTACCCCCACTTCAGGTTCCTTCCGTGGTGATAGATCCGCTGATGGGATTTTTCTCACTCAAAAGCAACTATGAAGCCGACTCTACTGATGAAATTTTTTCCACTGGGAGGCCCAACTCCGCTGTTGGGATTTCCCCACTCGGAGGACCGGATTGCTACTCTACTGATGGGATTTTTCTCACTCAAAGTCGACACATCCAATCTGTCAATGGGTGATACCCCCACTTCAGAACTTTTCTGAATTTTCAGGTAAGCATTCCGGAGATCTTATAATTACGCGGAATATATATATATATATATATATATATATATATATATATATATATACACACGAGGATTTTCTTATTTGGATTATTCTCTCGATGTACTAGCTTCTTGTGATTAGATGCTGGAGACCTCAAACATCTAGAGAGGCACAATCGCCAAGGTATTATACGAACACCATGTTTGTGAATGTTTACATGTGCTACTCATCCCAGGATTACATGGTGGTGTATGTTTAGTCTATAACTACACGAGACATATGATATATACATGAGTTTTTTTAATTTAGATTATCCCCTCGATGTACTAGTTTGTTGTGATTAAAAGCTAAGAGTATATAGTCTTGTCAGCCCAATCTATTTAATTTACGCCTAACATTAGCTTTTGTTATGCTACATTTAACGTTTAATTTAAGTTATTTTATTGCATGCTTGTATGCACTCCATCCCTTCATTGTGGGCCAGCGGACATTTGTGCCCCTGATAGTTTTTCTCTACCGGGCGTGAAACACAAATGCCAGCCCATGAACGCGACTCTGCTACTGTGATTTTCTCCACTCCGAGGCCCAACTTTGCTGCTGGGATTTCCCCTACTCCGAGGCCTTACTTTGCTGCAGGGATTTCCCTTCTCAGAGTTCAATGTTCAGTGCTTCGCTGATTGGTCAAACTCCTACTCAGAAGCATACACGAATCCTCATTCTGCTGCTAGGATTTTTCTCACTTGAAGGTCAAACATTTGCAGGAACAGATGATGGGACTATTCCCACTCGAAAACAACGCCACAAGCTTATCTAATTACTCTCAGAACAAACCAACCACGCCAATAATAGAGATCAACACTCTGAAGAGGTGTGATCATATCAATTCCGAAGTGCCAACAGTAAAAAACCATGCAAGATCTAAGCAAACATTTTCATTCTAAAGGCATTTATATATGTTTTATTTTGAAATGTATTTCCACTCTAAATACATTCTTTCAAATATATATTTGATTACATCTGACAAGAGCAAAACGAAACTCCATTACAATTCAGTGTTTACACATTTTTAAAAAGAAATACAAATGATCCCGACCTGATCCCTTAATCCTGCCACTACATCCACCCTCACTTCCGAACTCTGAGAACATGTTCTCTTGAGAACATTCGTCAGAAGGACTCTAAGCCTCAAGATCGGAACTGGATCAAGCAGGCCAGAGACAAGACGAACAAACTGAGTTGGAGCATGAGCCTTTCATATCTCTCCTGACAGCGAAGCGCTGTCACAACGACTGATGTATTGTGACAGGCTAATCACAACACTCACATATTGCGGCAATCATTCCCACCATCTCTATCCTCTCTCTCTTTCCTCCACCTGAAGAAGAAAGAAGACATGGCAGTGAAGTAGAGAAAGAAGAACTTTGAAGCAAAACTTCTTGATGAAGAAAACATAATTGATTTTCATCCTAAAAGTTTGCCATACTTATGGATGGAGGAGAAGCCAAATCGCTTCCAATTCAAAATCCCAATCCCCAAAAAGTCGGTCCCTGTCCCTCGATCAACCAAATCAGTAGAATACCAACTGTCTCTACTACACGATCTGTCATCATGGCGCTAGGATTCGAAGAGATGCCACTTACAAGTTTTAAGGATTCTGATCGATTGACAGGCCAGCTGTTTACCAGTCACGCGATATCCAAGTGCATCCAGAAGATCACATTTATGATCCAGATCCTCTCCGACTCCTAGACAGCAAGAAGTCAAGGCATTAAAAAATCTCTTACCAATGATGCTCTTCCGACTTCCCTTCTACAGGCTCGCAGTTGAAAGAGCGGGGACATCTGTAGTAGTAAAAAAATTGACTCTCATCAAGATAGTTACGCATGTCCAAGCAACCAAGCATCCCTTTTTGAGACTTTCACATCATTCAAACCATCCAGCAGCTTTCGTCACTCCAGATCCTCGCAAACTCTGTCCTCCCTCCTGAAGTTAGATCATCCCAGAAGACTCCGTCGCTCGGACATCCCGGATCTCCCTTCGTCTCGAAAACTCCAGAACTCCTCAATCTGAGATCCAATGAAAGATCATCCCCAATCTTCGCCCTCAGTTATACAGCCTAATTCTCTTTCACGTTCATAACGTGTAACGCCTCTTAGCACGAGCAGTTATGAATAGTAGCAGATTTTTTGAATGCAATATCTATAATCAAGTGCCCGTAATCGCGGCCGTTATAACAAATCGACATGTGCAAATTATGCATTTACGAAGATTACGCCCGTACAATCCACCTCGACGCACAAAAATCACAAGCATAAATATACCTCCTCCTCCAACGTGAAGGTGGCTTTTTTTTGGATCTTTTTGGATCTTCTTTTCTTTCAGTTAAGCCCACCACTGAGACTCGAGTAAATAATTCCTGTGATTCCTGTAATTTACGAATTATAGTGAATTCTTCTCCTCCTCCTGTAGTTTTTCTCAGTTAAAGGTTTTCACAAAAATCCTCTATGTTTGCATTGTGTTTTGTTTACGGGCATTGCACCCCCACTTGTGATCTGTCCAATCAATCTCGCTTGTGATGTGGATCAACTGTCCAATTACTTGTGGCGGAAAATTTCCATCACAATGCTATTATTGTTACCTACTTTTGTGAACAAACATGTATATTTAGTTAATTCTAGTATCTATATAGCCATCATCAGTCTTTTCTACTATCATTATCTGTTTAGGGTTGCGCTTAAATGTACTGCATAAAGCTACCCTTTTGATCTCATTGTGTAAATTTCTTTGAAGTGCAGATATACCTATTATTTTTTGAAATAAACCCAGACATTGACAGTTTTTGGCCATGTAGACATCATAGATGTCGCACTGCATATCTTAAAACATGCTAATCATGGTTTAACATCTCAGTATCGACATCGGTATCAGCCAGTGGTTTTTATTTTCAATATCACCTGTCAATATCGGCAATGTATGCCCTAATATTGGCTGATTTTATAGAGTTAATAGAGTATCGGGCACCTGAAAACCTGATACGATATTGCCAATAAATATCGAAATCTGCTGATATTTGAAACTTTGATTCTAATCATTATGTTTATTTGCTTAGCTATTCTAGTCATATCATACGGGTGACTCTCGTCTATAATTTTTGCAGTTGCAAAGCGAGTATCCTTTAATTTGTATGTTACTTTAATTTCACATAAGTCTTTTCTCATAGAGTTTGGACTGTAAAACTTTTCCATCGAAATGAGCCGTTATTATTTCTACAAAATGTCATGTTGGATATCAAATTTATGCAAAGATTCATGGTAATACTTGTAAAATAAGAAGAATGAGCACGACATGACACAATATACCGACAAACTAGATATTCTAAAACAATACACAATGACATGGGGAAAATATGTCTTGTGATGTTAGACGTCCGACATGGCATAGTTTCACGGTTTAAATGTCATGCTAGATAGCTTGTGGGATATCCTTATTGAGTAACCCTCAACTAAATCTTAATCGAAAATTTCACAATAATCATTTTGATCCGATCTGCTCTAAAGGAAAATAATTGTGATTAATTTATAGCCAGAAAAAACCTATAATCAGTTTTACAGATTGTTGATGATTAATAATTTATTCCATAGTAACAAGTTGCATTCTGTAAAATATATGATGTGAAAGGCAATACCTGCTTGATATACCATATGGACCATGTTATGCAGCTTGCTATTGTAAGAATTGATCCTTTCAACCAACTTTCATGATGGACCGTACTTCCTTGAATATGAATGAGTGCTCCCCTTAAGTTTCTCACTGCTGGCCCTTTATATAGTGTCATAGTCGTAACACCAGACAGGGAGACTACCGTCCCTGTAATCTTTGCCATCCCACGAGGGCTCTTGACATCAAGTTTTTCCAATCTGCAACCGAAAATAAGGGATGTGCTTAATATTACTAACAAACTGGAAACGATCAGAAATAAGTGGTGATGTTCTGTTCAGCGAAATTAACAGAATAGTTACAGGACTGGGATATTGCATACCTTAGGACAACAGCAATGATGAATGTCAAGGAAGCAATGGTATTAACCATAGAGGAAACGAACGCTGGTGATGTAATTTTCAAGCCCGTGAAGTACATGTTTAGAGTTAGGCTGATCCTGTACTTCCAAAATGTGCCTGTTAGTCGTTATCTATCAGAATTTGACCATTTTCTGCTCATTTACAGTAAGTTCTGTCTCCTCACCCCATAAGTGAAAGCACAAAAATATCTAGAAATAATGCCCATGTCAACGTTGGTCTCATTTTTCTGACACAAATGGAAGAGAGAAAAAAAGTATGAGTAGCAATCATAGTTCAGCTATAATTGATGTTTATTTTGAACTGAAACTTTAGTTATCTTCTTTGTATCTTTGGGATGTTTCCACCTTCAAGGATTATCTTCTACCCCACTATAGGTAATGATTTGGAAGATTTCACATAGGAAGAGCATATTTGTCAATACTTTATATTTTCTGACTGGAGATTCAGCTAGATTTAGAAATGGATGTACCTTTCAAGGAAATAGGCAAAAGGCAACATGAAAAAGCCACCAACAATATATCGATATGTTACGTAGACATGGGGGTTCATTCCTCGGTTGAAGGAAGCTTCAGAGATGAAGTAGAGAGATGTATAGCCTATCTGGGCCAGTGTCATGAGGAGGTGCGGCTTCAATCTCCTGTGCATTCCTTTCATTTTTAACCTGAAATCCATAACTTGGTCCCTCAGATTTTCTGGCACAACACAAGGTATTCTGCTCACTGAATTTCTAAATGTATAGATTTTGACAGCATAACCTCTTGTTATATAAAGAGAAGAGAAGATTTATTCCGATGCTTGTTCTCATTCGTTCTGTGTTGCCAGCGTCAAGTTCCCCTGCAGAGCAAACACGGGAAATCAATCATCAGCAAGCTAATAGGTGAGAAGAATCGCAAAACTATTCCCTTATTCGGTTACCTGAGAAAGAACTGGTATTAGTTTGCCACTTGGCCAGTGGAGGAAAGTAGAGCAGATATGAGAATATTACAGAATGCTCGCTTTGTTCTCAACTTGACTGGGAATCTCTTTAAATGGTACCTGAATTGAAAGCGTAATCCCCAATCGACAAGTGAGGCGCCAATTCTGTCAGTGGGATCTTAATGAGGACTCTTGTTTTTCTTGTTGCTAATTGTTAGTGTTGTTTGATTGAGATTGTGGTAAGCATAGTACAAGTAAAGCACATTTTGTAGTGGAGAATTGAATCACTTAGTGGGGGGAGTATTATGATGATGTGCTTCCCAGTACCCACCAGCATGCAACAGTTGTTAGGATTATGACTGGAATACATCGTGAAGGTAAAAGAAACTTACTTATATTTTGTATAGTCGATTAATAATAAGAATTAGTCGACTTATATATTTGTATAGTCGACTAGGCGGATTTTGTTAAAGTAGTCGACTAATAATTAGGTATAACCGACTAATACATATTATTAGTCGACTTATACTAGGGTCTAGTCGACTATTGTTGGGTCTGATTGTTTTTTTTCTTGATTTATTTTCAATTTTGAGTTGGATTCGAGTTTTCCTTTCTCAGAGGCGGTGATTTTTCGTATTGATGAAGCTTGTATAGGATTAGGAGAGTTCTATGGTTTATAAATAAACCCTTAGGGTTGGTCTTCAATGTAATTCAATGAATTAGCAATTTCAAAAGGATGTAATTCATCGAAGAGAGAGATTCATGCGAGAAGTTTTAACCATCAGGGTTTGCTGTTCTTGGAGGCCATCAAATGACTTGTAATCTTCTCAGTGAGAGGTGTAAGTGTTTCTAATTATACTCTCCCAAAATTTAATAAAATTTCTCTCCCTTCTCCCGTGAATGTAAATGTTGGTCCGGAGGCCTTTCACCATAGCTTTGATGATGACTAACTTATGAAGTTAAGTTTGCTAATGATCTTGTGTTTAATAAGTTTCAGCTGTTGATCAAGATCTTAGTAGGTGCTTAGCTTCAACAAAGAATTCAAAGCCAGTTTTGGAGCTAACACAGGTTAATTCAAAAGCTTGAGCGTCAAGATCGCATCTAGCACTCGGATGGAGTCAAGCTCTTTGGATGGAGACGTCTTGGAGATGAAGATTGACGAGAAGACTTTGATCTAGGTTTGTTTTAGTTTTGTTTAGATCGTGTGTAAGAATAGATTAGCTTTGATATGCTCAAATACACACACAAGTTCAAAAGTTTATTGGTTTCAGTCTAACCGTTTTGAATTTTCAAGAATACATTTATTAGTTTTCATAAATAGATAGAATCAAAAGAAGTTTATATAGTTTTATGTATGTTGGATTTCTTCCATATACATTGATGATTCATATTGTCTAAAAACTTATTTTGATGATTTTAGTTCATGTGTTTCATGTTTTATTTTTAACAAAACTTAATTTGGATTTAATGTAAAAAATATAGATATATCTTTTATATGTGTATTGGATTCTATCCATACACACTATGCTTCAAATGTGTTTCAATATCATGCTTTTGTATTTATACAAGTTTAGAAAAATCGATTTTCCATTTAAAAGTTGATTTTTTGGAAAATACGATTTTTAGTTTAAAGCTTAATGTCTATACCTTAAAAATAGTTCAAATAGTTTGTAATATGTGTTGATTTTTAGTTACACATATTTGTACTTCAAATATTTATAAGAACTTATTTTTGTGGATTTTATGTGATTTTATGAGATTTCATAGGAAATTAAAAGCAAACTTTTTCAACCCTATAACCCTGGTCTGAGCCTGCTGGCGGTCGACCGACCGTTCGACCAGACCAGAGCTCGGTCGACCGTGTGCACAAGGACGTGCACAAGGCCAGTCTTTGTGGCCAGTCGACCGACTGGCGTTACCCAACTCTCGTGTAGGCCTGGTCGACTGACAAGGCAATTTGCCTTGGGTCGACGACAGTGCCAAACAGTAAAAAACTTGACCGTTGATCGGTCGACTGATAGCCCAATCTAGTCAGATTTTGACCCCAACGGCTATATTCTCCTTGGCCCTATATAAAGGGATTTTGGGGGGCTGTTTTGATTAAGATTTTTCAAGAGAGTTTTTACCAGTTTTTTGGTGCTTTCTTGCCCATTTCCTAAAGTATTTTAAAACAAGTTTTTGAGCTTCAATTCTCAATCTTTATTTGTTTTCAAAGTGTAGGGAAAAAAGTCTTTGGAAAATTTGTTTTAATTTTTAGTTTCTTATCTATCTAGTGTTTTTCTCAAGTATTTTTCTTTGAGTTTTATTTTTCAAAACACTTTGTTTTCTCACACTTGAGCTATCAATTCTATACCTATATATAGGATCTTGTTTTTGTGAGAAAAATTGTTTGTGATCTTTCAAGATTATCAAGGGATTGTTTGTGATCTTTATGATCACCAAGTGTATTTTTCTTTGCTTTGGTTTTGTGCCTTCCCTCTTGTGTAGAGGTGATTATGCTTGAGAGAGGAGTTGTGTACTCCCAGTGTTGATTTGTAATTTCTCAGTGGAGGCCTCTTTGTGGAAGGTCCTGTGTGGACATAGTGGAAATCCTTCTGTGTGAAGGCGGGAACGTAGAGTAGTGGCTCGAACCTTGAAACATATCTTTGTGTTTGCCTTTGATTCACTATCTCTCAACTCTATTTCTCTTTATATCTTGCATTGCTTTTATTGTTCATATTCATATGCTAGATATTGTTTGTGTGCCTACACTTGTGTTGAACCAAGAGAGCTTCTAATAGCACCTCAACTCTTAATCTAGAGGAATCTGCAGGAGTAGTTCCAGAGCTCTTCACGGGAAATCGAGCTCACTCTTGGTTACACATAAAGTGTTAGCATTAGTGTTTTAATTCTGCATCATTCATCATTCGATTAGCACTACACCTATTCACCCTCATCTGGTTGTACTTTCAATTGGTATCAGAGCCTACACTCCTGATATTCAGTTTAACCACCTAGATGTGTGATCCTTAAATTGCTAATCTAATATTGCTTTGCACATATATAGTTTATACACTCATGGATTTTCTTGCCCCTCCCATGTATGATGTTTCCAATTTCTACATGTGAAATTTTAAGATGAGTGCATATTTAAAAGCCCTAGGTTTGCATATTTTCCTTGTCACTACCAAGAAATCTTATCTTAATAATGACAAGTATATAGGGGCTAATACACAAGCCATTGTGGCACTTAGGCGCACACTAAGTAAAGAACATTTTTCTTTAGTTTCTCATTGTGATTCGCTTTTGCAGTGTGTAACACATTGACTTCTCCCAAGGAACAAACGACATACGTTTTGGAGAAAAAAATCTAGTGGAGATGAGTCTGATCAAGCTTGCTTCATGGTCCAAGGGAATGACCCCCTTGAGGTAAACTCGAACATTCAACTAGATGATTGTGCTAGTTCTCTTAATAATGATCATGCCATATATGCACATGTTTTAAATGAAAAACTATCCATGATTTGTGAAAACTTGCTTTCTAAATACAAACTTTTGAAAAGCAAGAGTTTTGAACTAAAAGAAGAAAATAAAAACTTATTTTTAAAACTTAATTTGGTTTTGCAAGAAAATGTTGAGGTTTCTAATGAAAGGGACTCATTAAAATCCCAACTTGACCTCGCTTTGAATGAAAATAAAATTTTAAAGAATAAAAATGAGTTTGATCATGCTTTGAAGAAAAATGAGGTTTTGTCTTTAAAACTAGATTTTGTTTTAAAAGAGAATGATTTCTTGAAAAATAAAATTGTTTTGATTTCCAAGAAATTAGAATGTATTTCAAAAGAAATGGATTCTTTGAAAAACACTTTAGTTCAAAACGAAAAGACTTCTATTCTTTTTTTCAAAGTGAAAAAGAATTTTGTTCCTATAGCTTGCTCAACTTCTTCTTCTAAAATCAACAATGATATTTGTACCTTGAAGAAGAGTGTTGATTGTTTGGGCTTCACTTTGAGCCAATGTGCCATGAACCACAAGAGATTGGAATCTATGTTTTGAAAGAAACATACTCTACATATTCATGCACGCCCCTCACGGCATACACATGCTCATCATGCTCACACACACGATTTCATGTCTGCTAATGTGTACATTTGCACACATTGTGGTCGCACGGGTCACCTTGCAAAATTTTGTTATGATAGATTGAATGTTTCAAATTTTGCAAGTAAATATGTTTAGGTTAGGAAAGGTGCTAACCCTCATGGACCTAAAAAAGTTTGGGTACCAAAAATTATCCCTATTTCATTTGATGTAGGTATGGGCTCTCACAAGACGTGAGAGTGTTGGTGCCTTGATGGTGGATGCGTTCGAGCTAAAAGGTCATATTTATGGACGCATCACTTTCAAGGGATGTTTGGTGAAAAGACCACCATAGATTGGAGACATAGAGATTAGTTCACTCGGTTTGGTAAATATCTCTTACTCCTATTTTTGTTTACATACTTTTATCGTTGATTTTTAGCATGTCATGTTTTTATGCTCATTATGCTAAATGCAATGTTTATTAAGCTTGTGATAAACACGCAAAGTATTTGAGGTACATCCATGTTCATATGGATTCATATTTGTTTGTGGTCTCAATTATTGTTTAACTATTGTGTATAACCTAGTGATAATAATATTTGCATTTACCTTACTGATCATATTTGTTTTCGTTTTTGTGCTTTATATTTTGATTACATGTTTAAATATAACTTCCATTAAAACTTGTTATTATACATGTACAACTAGTGAGCTACACTTGATTATTATGTGTTTGTGTTTTATTGCTCATATTACCCATTAGATGTATTCATATAACCTAGTTTTGATGATTCTTACATTTATACTTGTTTTTCCTATTTTTGTACATGTGTTATGTTTTGCTTCATGTATTGTTAATTTTATCTAAAACAATTGATATACATGTCTATCCTAGAGCCACTTGCCTTCATGCAATATTTTTTTGTGGACTCGTTTATATTTGGGATATGTATGTATACTTTAGTTTCAACAAAACATACATATACTTTGAAGATTGTTTAGTTTTGATGATAATTTTAGCTTTGATGATTTTTCATGTTTATGAAAAAGGACTTTCATTCATTGAGCTTAATTGCCTTATTTTCATGTATATGGTTCTTACATGACTCTTATACACTCTATATATCTTTTGTTTACTCATGGGCTTGATCCATGAGCCTATATGTGCATTATAGACTTTGAGTATCGATTCTCATGTAACTTTCATATATTATGAAATATATTTTTTTTATTCCTTGCTTAAAAGATTTCGTATTAATTTTTAAAATTATCTTTAAACTAGTCTCATATTCTTCAATTTGGTAGTGATTTTCAAACTATACTAAAATGATCTTCAAATCTTATTTTTGAAAACCCCTACCATCTAAAGGGCGGTTGGATAGGCGACCATGCCTTGTATACCCTTAATTGAATATCTTTCAAACATGTGCATGATAAGGGAGGTAGTTATGAGATATACATGATTTTAATGAAAATTGATTTTTGCATACTCATGTTTTCTATGTATATGTATGTATCATATTTCAATTGATATTATATTATTCTGATCATACATACATATAGATGTTTTTCATTGTGCATATTTTACAATGTCCATACATTTTTAGCACAAATTGATTTCATGCTAAACTTGACTTAGTTCTTGATGATAATTGATATCTTTAAAAGCTTATGCATTATTTTTATTGGTATTTCTTAAATGGGAGAAAATTTTTGATTTATCTTTCAATTGATTTTATTTTAAATTGGCATCTTACTCTCATTCTTTATGATGAAAAATATTTTGTTTTGATATATGCTAACATTTTCAATATTGGTATTAATAATATTAAATTAGTATTATTCTCAAATTGGTATCTATATTGCAAAATGATTCTAGTATTTACCTAAAAAATTTGATTTTTACTTTCAATTGATATCATGTCCTTCTATTGGTATCAATTGGTAAAAAGATTGTTTTACTTTCAATTGGATTCTTTCAATTGATTATTTTTATTGGTATCAATTTTTCAAAAAAATATGTTTATTGGTATTGCTTGTTTTTCTTCACCTCTTTGTTGATGAATGACAAAAAGGGGGAGAAAGATTTGTGTTATATATGCATGTATTATTTGTGTTTATATGCATATATATGTTTTATGTATATTCTTATGCATATGTTTTTATGATTTTTTATGATTCTCATTGCATATATTTTATTATTGTTTATTGGTATGTTGAGCTACACTGAATATCTTATGTGTTTTATTGGTATGCATAAGTTAATGGGGAGCTTCTATGAAGCCTATCCTTAATTAATGCATATATAACCTCATAAGTTTTGTCATCATCAAAAAGGGGGAGATTCTTGGCCCAGAGGCCTTTCACCTTAGTTTTGATGATGACTAACTTATGAAGTTAAGTTTGCTAATGATCTTGTGTTTAATAAGTTTCAGCTGTTGATTAATATCTTAGTAGGTGCTTAACTTCAACAAAGGATTCAAAAGCAGTTTTAGAGCTAACACGAGTTGATTTAAGAGCTCGAGCGTCAAGATCGCATCTAGCATTCGGATGGAGTCAAGCTCTTTGGATCGAGTCGCCTTGGAGATGACGATTGACGAGAAGACTTTGGTCTAGGTTTGTTTTAGTTTTGTTTAGATCGTGTGTAAGAATAGATTAATTTTGATATGCTCAAGTACACACAGACAAGTTCAAAAGTTTATTGGTTTCGGTGTAACCGTTTTGAATTTTCAAGAATACATTTATTAGTTTTCATGAATAGCTAGAGTCAAAAGAAGTTTACATGGTTTTATATATGTTGGATTTCTTCCATATACATTGATGATTCATATTGTCTAAAACTTATTTTGATGATTCTATTTCATGTGTTTCACGTTTTGTTTTTAACAAAACTTATTTTGGATTTAATGTCAAAAATATAGATATATCTTTTATATGTGTATTGGATCTATCCATACACATTATACTTCAAATGTGTTTCAATATCATGTTTTTGTATTTATACGAGTTTAGAGAAAAATCATCCATTTAAAAGTTGATTTTTAGAAAATATGATTTTTATTTTAAAGCTTAATTTCTATACCTGAAAAATAGTTCAAATAGTTTGTAATATGTGTTGATTTTTGGTCACAAATATTTGTACTTTAAATACTTATAAGAACTTATTTTTGTAGATTTTATGTGATTTTATGGGATTTTATAGAAAATTAAAAGCCAACTTTTTCAACCCTATAACCCTGGACTGAGCCTGCTGGTGGTCGACCGACCGGTCGACCGGACCAGAGCTCGGTCGGTCAGTCGGTCGACTGATGTGCACAAGGACGCGCACAAGGCCAGCCTTTGTGGCCGGTCGACTGTACGGTCGACTGACTGGCATTACCCAACTCTCGGTTAGGCCCGGTCGACTAGGCGGTCGACAAGGCAATGTGCCTTGGGGTCGCCGACAGTGCCAAACGGTAAAAAATTTGTCCGTTGGCCGGTTGACCGGACGGTCGACTGACAGGCCGATCTAGGCAGATCTTGACCCCAACGGCTATATTCTCCTTGGCCCTATATAAAGGGGTTTAAGGGGCTGTTTTGATTAAGATTTTTCAAGAGAGTTTTTACAAGTTTTCTAGTGCCTTCTTGCCCATTTTCTAAAGTGTTTTAAAGCAAGTTTTTGAGCTTCAATTCTCAATCTTTATTTGTTTTCAAAGTGTTGGAAAAATCAAAGAAAAAGAAGTCTTTGGGAAATTTGTTTTAATTTTTATTTTCATATCTATCTAGTGTTTCTCTCAAGTGTTTTTCTTTGAGTTTTACTTTTCAAAACACTTATTTTATCACACTTGAGCTATCAATTCTATACCAATCTATAAGATCTTGTTTTCGTGAGAAAAATCTTTTGTGATCTTTTAAGATCACCAAGAGATTGTTTGTGATCTTTCTGATCACCAAGTGTAATTTTCTTTGCTTTAGTTTTGTGCCTTCCCTATTGTGTAGAGATGATTGTATTTGAGAGAGGAGTTGTGTACTTCCAGTGTTGAGTTGTAATTTCTCAGTGGAGGTCCTTCTGTGGAAAGTCCTGTGTGGACATAGTGAAAATCCTTCTGTGTACAGGAGGGGACGTAGAGCAGTGGATCGAACCTCGAAACATATCTTTGTGCTTGTGTTTGATCCACTATCTCTCAACTCTATCTCTCTTTATATCTTAAATTGCTTTTATTATTCATATTCATATGCTAGATATTGTTTGTGTGCCCACACTTGTGTTGAACCAAGAGAGCTTCTAATAGCACCTCAACTCTTAATTTAGAGGAATCTAGAAGAGTAGTTCCAGAGCCTTTCACGGGGATTCGGGCTCACTCATTGTTACACATAGCGTGTTAGCAATTAGTGTTTTAATTCCACGTCATTCCTCATTAGATTAGCACTATACCTATTCCCCTAGGTGTACTTTCAGTACACACGATCTGTTTGATCGGTGGAATCACGTTAAATTGTGTGTTGGTTTCTATACTTTAGAAAAATTTTCTTCTCTCTTTTTCTTCTTGTTGCTCATCGATCCATGTGTTGCTTCCATTGCACCACCCCAGTGATTGGTCATGGGGGCACAACAATTGGTATTAAAGCCAGGTCAACGTGAGGATGTCTGCGATCAAGTTCGATGTTCAGCAATTCGACTGTGTCATTAATTTCAGCAGATGGCAGATTAGGATGAACGCTATCCTGACCCAGAGCGAGTTGAAGAAAGAACTACTTAGGAGGGAGAAAAAAACGTCAAGACATGAAAGAAGAAACTTGAAAGGAGTTGGATAAGAAAGCCTTGACGATTATTCAATTTTCTACGGAGAAAGCAACATTCTCGTTGTGGGAGTAACTTCAGGACCACTATCTGAAGAAGTTGTTAGCGAATCGGTTGATTCTGAAGCAACGTCTCTTTCTTCTCCGCATGCATGAAGGTACATCTATCAAGTCTCATATTGCAGAATTTTTCTCTATCATCAATGATTTAGATAATATAGAGGTTTAAATAGAAAATGAGGGTGAAGCACTTCTATTACTGTGTTTTTTACCTTCTTCATATAAGAACTTTAGAGAAGTTATCATCTATGGAGGCAAATCAACAATCAAGGTCAATAAGGTCAAAGAGGATCTACTTAACAAGGACAAAATTGACAACTAGTTGATGGGTGAGTCTCATCATGATGATTCCAGGCAAGTTCACTTTTTAAAAGAGAAGAGTAATAATGGAAGTTCCATGGGTAACCCAAAACATAAGAATTTAGTGTGCAACTACTACCACAAGAAGGGAGACATTAGAGCTGATTGTTGGACTCAAAAGAAGAAAAAATCAGATACTAATGTCACTGAACTGGCTGAAGGAGATGAAGAAAAGTATGACATCCTATCTGTTACAAACAGACCGATCGTTATCAAAGATAGATGGATAATTGACTCTGAATGTTCACATCATATCAGTTCTAATAGAAAGATATTCTTCTCATACACTTCGATTCAAGGGAGAGAAGTCTTCCTGAGGAATTCTATTATGAACAAGGTGAGAAGGAACAACGCAATTTCGGTCTCATAATTGATGCATCTCCACTCTTCAAGGCGTTCATCATGTTCCCGGATCAAGGTACAATCTCATCTCTCTTGGAACCCTACATGGAGAAGGGCTCAGTTTCAGTTTTGAAGGTGAGCTTATGAAACTTTTCAAATATGCCTATGTGAAGTTTCAGGCTGAACTTGTCGGTGATGTTTGCATGTTGCAAAATTCGAAGGTTACAGTTGGTGGATTGCACTTATCCTCAACTTCAAGATCGGAGGTTGTGGAACAATTAGAGACTATCATAGTTTCGAGCTCGGATATTCAGTTTTACCCTGAAGGTAGATTGAGACTAGGTAACACCAGTGCAAAACAAGAAAGTCCAGATGGTTACTCGTATGGTGGAGCAAATTCTCATAAATTCTGCATGGATCAAGGAGAACGTCGGGTGATCAAGTTCAGGTCGGGCCTGAACTTGTTCGACCTAATCAAGTTATGAACCCCATGAGGGGGTTATGGAGAAGAGGGAGTGAGATGGAGATGAAGTCAAGATTTTTTCAATTGTGCATTGATGTAAGCATATGGAGCATGGTGGACATTCTTGGACTTGGACGAATTCAAGTCAAGAGGGAGATTGTTAGGATTATGATTGGAATATGTCATGAAGGTTGACGAAACTTTGAAGATCAAAGAACAAACATGCACTAGAAGTTGTGCACAATATTAGTCGACTTATACTTGGTATAGTCGACTAATGATAAGAATTAGTCGACTTATACATTGGTATGGTCTACTAGGCTTTGCCAATAGAGAGTTGGGTTCTCAGATTTTGTCAGAGTAGTCGAATAATAATTGAGTATAGTCGACTAATACGTGTTATTAGTCGACTTATAATAAGACCTAGTCGACTATTGTCGGGTCTGATTGTTTTCTTTTCTGGATCTATTATTGGATTCGAGTTTCCTTCCTCTGAGGCGGTAATTATTCATATTGATGAAGTTTGTATAGGACTAGAGAGTTCTATGATTTATAAATAAACCTTGGGGTTGGCCTTCAATATAATTCAATGAATTAGCAATTCAAAAGGGTGTAATTCATCAAAAAGAGATTCGTGTGAGGAGCTTTAGCCATCAGGCTTTGTTGTTCTTGGCAGCCATCTAAGGGCATGTAATCTTCTTAGAAATAGGTGCAAGTGTTTCTATTTGTACTCTACAAAGTTTAATTAAGCTTCTCCCTTCTCCCATGGTACGCACGATCTGTTTGATCGGTGGAACCACGTTAAATTGAGTGTTGGCTTTCTATACTTCGGAATTGTCACGCCCTGCTTACCAAAATATGCTGGAGCGGAGATGTGACGAGAGTCAGTGACATATATACGCGAGGAAAATATCTCACATATACATGCTAAGTATAAAGTAACCTGAACAAGCTATAAAAATTGTGCTATAATAAATCATAATCACTGCAATACACATATAAGCATCCACACATAATAACATATGAATAAGAAAGAAATGACAACTTGATGTAATATAGAAAGAATCAGGAAATAACCTGAATAAAGAGAAGCAAGAATAACAGAATCGAATAGAGAGAACTCTGGGTTCCCCGCAACATATCCGATTTCATCGAACACTTGATCAATGAAATAAAACATTCAATCTCTGGACGTGCAAATCCAAGATCGTCAGAAAGCGACTCAATGAGTGTGTAAAATAAAGGGAAAGGTGCATGTGCATATGATGTGATGAAATACAATGTAATAGTAAAACGGTCAAGCATGGAGAATACTATAAGCATATGAATAAATAATGATGAAAACGAACAACTCTAAAACGATGTGGGAAAGTCAGTGTCCATCAAAGTTTATGTATATCAGGTGGATAAGGTCAGTTAGTGCTGGAGTCTAGTATACAATTCGGTGTCTATCATAGCATGTATGTATCAGGTGTTTACAATCAGTCACAGTACGTTATGAACAGTTTATTATTATTATGTCATCGAACACCAATTGCTACCTGTAATAGGCGCATCCCATACTACACCTACTACGTGTGCCAATCGAGGTCTTATGTTGTTGAGACTGATTGGTTGGAGATATTGTCTGTGTTTTAAGTGGGTCCCGTATATACCCGGAACCACGACCCATACTTCTTGCACTGAACCAGGCCCTACCGTAAGATGTCAAGTAACATGTATAACAAGTCAGGTAACATGTATTTCATGTATAACAGGAACAAGAATAGGAACAAAATGGGGTGTCAGACATATCACGGAAACCCTGCAGTGGAACCATCTTTCGGCTGCGCAACCTATATCCTAGGTCCATTTAAAATACAGACGTCTCCTCTATCAATTTTTCAAATCCCAGTGTAAGTTGTTTAATAATCATGTTATTATATTATCAAGATTATTTAATGCACATGTTACCTAGATCACTGGGATAACATCGGTGATGGCAATGGTAACAGCATCAACAGTGTGATCAGGATACTAATTGATTGCACACATTTATTGCATTATTCTTTATTACACATATCCACATTTAACATGTAATAAATCTACTAAATTCCTTATCTTAAATGTCTATTTTGCAGAAGATAATCATGAGAAGAAAGAGGATAAAATCAAATAAATATCAGTTAAATTCAGATTTAACTAGATATATTTGTTTAGAGGTGGATGATCCCAAATCTAGTTGGTTAAATTCAGTTTTTGGTGAATCAAATGGTTTAAAGTTAAAGATCAACCGAGGATAACGTCAAATACAGAGTTCAAATCCAAAGGGATAAATGGATAAAGAGAAGATCAACGGATGAGATGAAGCAATTTGACTCAGATTCTGGCTGGATACATTTTAGTATTTGAATCATAACTATCGCTACTAAAACGCAAATCTGATGATTCAAGATGATCCAGAGGACTTAAAGGGGTACAACTCTTAAGTTGATCACTATTTCTAATTCTGTCATTTGATAAGTTATATTTAGCAATCATTACACCAATAAGCTGCACATCAGAACTGAATGTCCACATCAAATCAAGTTTGGAGATAAGGGGAGGATTCAAATTCAGAAATAGTTAGCTTCCCTTATCTTCATACTTCTCTACCCTTTGCATTTCTCTTATAAATACCTGTAATCTCACAGGCAAAAAAAAAACGACCAAGCAGAGAGTAGAATTTAGGTTGTACTGTAGTTTGTAACTTAGGTTTTTAGTTTTCTTTTATGTAATTTTTATTTTCTTTATGTAACTGAGAGGAGAGGAGACTTTCATGGTGGAATGAGAATAAGCTTGTACTGAGGGTGACACCGGTGTAAGTAATCGTTTCTTTCATTATTATTTAAATCGAGTCGAAGTTATCTTTTCTTTTCTATTCTTATTTTCGATTGCTTCCCTCTTCTGTGTTTGTGGATCCAAATGAATCTGATAGCCTCGAAGTTGCCTTGCCCTTGCAAGTGCCGTTGATGGCTTATGATAATGGATATCCATTTCTATGGTAGTGTAGCTTGCCCCTTCATTTCATAGTGTAGATAGGGAATGGGAAAGATCCTATTTGTCATACTTCGCTCGCCTTCAAACAAAGGTACATCGTCGATACGGGTCAAAGGTAAGAAGGCGCCGAAGAGGTAAGTAAGTTTTTAAGGTTTTTGTTTTTTTTGTTTTTAATTCTTTAGTTTAGATCACCAACACCATCAACACCCAACTCTTTTATCATTCCTTTCGATTTCTTTGTATATATTCATTTTCTATTTTTTTCACCTTCTCAATCTACCACTTTCTTCCTAACTTAACTGTAACTCCATTTTTCTCTTTTCTTTTAAGAAGCTAAAAAAGATCTTTAACCATATTTTGTAGCATAAAAGAGAACTTGCTAAATAAACTTCCATCGCTAGTCCCTCCTTGTGGATCATAACCCGCACAGTTACTTGCTATTGCGGTAGTATTGAGTACTTGCACTCTTTATTCTTAAGATCTGAAATTCTGTATTTTTGTGTGCAGGTTAACACTCAATTAAATTTTGGCGTCATTGCTGGAGAGGGACGGTAAGTTATTCTCTTTTTAGATTTATATTTTTGGTTAACTTTCTTCTTTGTTTTTGGTGTACAGATTTAACAATAAGGAATTCTTGCTGCAGTGGACATATAAGTGGCCCTGGTGTTGGCCCAGAGGCCTTCCACTCTACTTTTGATGATGATTAACTCATGTAGTTATGTTTACTAATAATCTTGTGATGTTTAGTTTCAGATACTTAATCAAGATATTATTAGGTGATTAGCTTCAACAAAGGTGTTTTGGAGCTTCTCACATGATGATTCAAGAGCCCGAGCGACAAAGTCATATCTAGCTCAGTGGATCACGGTTTGGATCGAGTCGACTTGGAGACGACGCTCTACAAGAAGACTTCGGTACATAGTTTAGTTATGCTTTTAGATCCATTTGTAAAGACTAGATAGTGTGATATGCTCAAGTTCACAACACACACACTTGTTTAAGTTTTCATGTTTATTAGTTTTCGGTTTTTAGTTTAACCGTTCTTGGTTTTCATGAATAGATAGAATCAAAACAAGTTTACCTGGTTTAATGTATATTAGATTTGTTCTACATACATGTATGCTTCATATACTTAGACAAACTTATTTTGATATGCCTATTCATGTATTTAGGTTTTGTATTTTCACAAAACATATTTTCGAATTTAATATCAAAAACATTGGTATATATATCTTTCATGTATATTGGATTATATCCATATACAACATGCTTCAAGTTGTTTAAATATCATGTTTTTGTATTTGGATGAGTTTTGGACAAAACGAATTTTCATTTCAAAAATCCAAGTTTTAGAAAATACAGATTTTGGTTTTCGGCAAAATTTCTAAGTCACAAAAATGGTTCAAAAAGTTTGAAATATGTGTTGAAATTTTTCACACATGTTTGTATATCAAGATATTTTACTGAACTTATTTTTGTGAATTTTTAGAGATTTTATGGGATTTAATAGGATAATAAAAACCAAGTTTTTCAGTCCCTAATCCCAGTCTGCCAGGCTCTGGCGGTCGACCAGACCAGGAGCCGGTCGACCGGAGCGGTTGACTGGACGTGCACAAAAACGTGCACACAGCCAGCCCTTTTGGCCGGTCGACCGAGCGGTCGACCGACTGAAGGCAACCCACTCTCGGGTTGCCCCGGTCGACCGGCCAGAGAGCCGTTGCTCTCTGGTTCAGGGCCCGGTCGACCGGGCGGTCGACCGGAAGGCTCAACGGTCAGTTTTTTGACCGTTGGCCAGTTTGTTAACCGTTGGCCGGTCGACCGGAAGGCCATTTCTGGCCTAGTCACCAGCCAACGGCCAAATCTGTTTTGGGCCTTTATATACTCCATCTCTTGGGTATTTTGGCTAAGAATTTTTAGAGCAAAAATTTACATCTTTCAGCAAGTTTTTAAAGAGTTTTTAGTGTTTAAAGATTTGATCTTTATTTTGTTTTTAAAGGTTGGAAAATTCAAGAAAAAGGAGAAACTTTGGGATTGGTTTTTGATCTTCATTTTAATCTTATCCTAGTTGTTTTCCCAATAGTTTTCTTTGAGTTTTTGATTTCCAAACTCTTTGTTTTCCACACTTGAGCCATATCATTCTATCCTATCTATAGGATCTTTTTATTTGTGGGAAAATTAGTTTGTGGTTGTGGAAACCATCAAGTTGTAAACTTCCTTCATTGTGATATCCCTCTAGTGAGAGGTGATTGATTTGGTATCCCTCTATTGTGAGGTGATTGTGGAAGTGGTGTTTGGCTCCCTCTAGTGAGAGGTGGAGATTGTTGGTTGGCTCCCTCTAGTGAGAGGTGGAGTTTGTGTTGGAATCCCTCAAGTGTGAGGTGATTGTTTTGTATTGGCTAAGTGCCTACCCCTCTTGTGTGAGGTGGTGTTTGTGTGGCTTTGTGCCTAGCCCCTAGTGAGAGGTTGTATTCGATTGAGAGAGGAGTTGTGTACTCCCGTTGTATTGCCCCAAATCCTTAGTGGAGCTTCCCTGTGTGGGAGTCCTGTGTGGACAAGTGGATTGGAAATCCTTCTGTGTGAAGGTGGGGACGTAGAGCTGTGTGCTCGAACCTTGAAACATATCCGTGTGTTAGCGATTGATCCATTGTCTCTCTAACTCTCTCTCTTTTATATTGTGCCTTGCATCATTTCATATTGCACATTCATACTTATATGCTTGGCTTGTTTGTGTGTGCCTCACTTGTGCTTAACCACGAGAGCTTCATATAGCGCCTTAACTCTTATTCAGAGGAATCAAGAGGAGTTAGTCAAGAGCCCTTCACCGGAATTCAGCTACAGTCGTTGGTTGCATTAAGTATAGTTGCAATTAAGTCATAATTTTCGCATTTAGTTCATTAGATTAGCCGTACACCTATTCACCTCCCCTCTAGGTGTACTTTCAATTGGTATCAGAGCCTACGCTCCTGATATTTGGTTTAACCACCTAAGAGTGTGATCTTGGTTAGCTAATCTAGATTTGCTTTTGCACATATATTGTTTGCACACACTCATGGACTTCATGACCCCACCTATGTTTGATACTTCCAACATTGTTGTTTGGAAGGCTAGGATGTCCATGTATTTGAAAACCCTAGGCTTGCATGTTTTCCTTGCCGCTACCAAGAAATCTTATCTTGGTAATAGCAAGCATATAGAGGCCAATGCACAAGCCCTTGAGGCACCTAGAAGCACGCTTAATAAAGAATATTTGTGCTTAGTTTCTAACTGTGATTCCACCTTTGCAGTGTGGAACACGTTGACCTCCTCCAAGCTTCAATTGCCAATCCAAACGGAGGATGAATCTAGTGGAGAATCCGAGCAACAATGCTACATGGTCCAAGGGAATGACTCCCTTGAGGTATATTCGGAATCTCAATTAGATAGTGATGATGCTAGTTCTTCATGTAATGACTATGTTGATCCCAATGCCTTGAATGAAGAACTTTCTATTGTATGTGAAAAATTGCTAGAAAAATATAATCTTTTGAAAAAGAAAAGTCTAGGACTTAACAATGAAAATAAAGATTTGCTTTCAAAACTAGACTCGGTTTTGCAAGAGAAAGTGGAGATTTCTAATTAAAGGGATTCATTGAAATCTAAGCTTGATCTTACTCTAAATGAAAATAAGATTTTAAGAAATAAAAATGATTGTAATGATATGTTGAAGAAAAATGAAAATTTATCTTCAAAAGTTGATTTTGTTTTAAAAGAAAATGATTTTTTGAAAAACAAATTATTTCTATTTCAAAAGAATTAGAGTTTGTTTCTAATAAAAACATTATTTTGCAAAATGATATAGACACACATGTTTGCCATGCTAGTGTAGCTTCACATTCTAGCTCACCTATTGCATGCTTGTAACGCCCCAATCCTGGCGGGTACGGAGACGTTACTGCGACGTATATACGCAGGTCAGAAATACCCTCACGTATATACGCTAAGCATCAGTACAGGCAAGAATCAGAGTACGGAAGCAAGTGGTGCATTATACATTCCAACATATGAGTACAATTACAAAGTTATCACCAGAGGTGATCCAATATTACACGAATATTACATCACTAATATGCGCAATTGCGAGATTACAAAGAGATGTACAAGTATGAACAGTACACCGGCACTCACGAGTTTACTAAAGGAAAACTCGAGAGGCGCACAGGGGGGCCTGGAAGGATAGAGCTCCAGACGGTCTTCTGGGGATCCATGCTTCAGCTGCGCCACTCTGATCAGCAACTGGGAGAATCCACACGCTCCAAGCTCCATGACCTGGACATGAGGATCCAGGGGAGTCAGATGAAACTCCCCAGGCGAGTGGTGATACAAAAGCCAAGTGGCGAGCAAGGATAAGCATATGTGTATCGATAAAACCGAATCATAATCATGCATTGAAAACCGTGTCGTGAGCAGGAAATGTACAGGCAGGTAGATATGTAACAAGTGATATCAGGCAGGAAGTACTCATGGTATGATATGATAAGAGCAGGTAAAGAGGTGAGGAGTAGAGTAGATAGGATAACACCAGATATCATAAAAGCGATAAAAACCGATAAAACCGAATAAAGCCGATTACAAGCAAAACTATTCGTACAAGCTTAGGTCACGGCTCCATGAGACTAGTACATCGAAGGAATAATCCAAACAAGGAAACCCTCATCTATATACCTTTATCTCATGTCACCGTAATCCGAGCGCAGACAATAGATCCACAGTTGGCGTCTTTTATTATTATTACTTGTCTTACTTTGATGTCTAGCTATGTGAACTAGCGTCCCAGCACACATAGATCCACATCCGAGTAAGCAAGGTTGTTATTGGAAACCAGCGGGGGTATCAACGAACTATGTTTACAGTGGGTCCCGTACATACCCGGGACCACGGCCCAGGATTGTTCCGTTGCTTGGTGACGGAACCTGCCGCAAGGCTATCAGGAGGGTCTTATGAATGCCCTTATCATGATGGTACCAGGAAGGAGGGAGCCAGCACTCCCCTCGGTCGCCTGGAGGCCCACAGGTCAGACCGGAAGTTTTAGTTGCACAACATGCCTAATACCACTGTAAACACGAACACATATTGATAGCCGCAAGTTTCCCCCGACCCGATGCAAGTTGTTCCTTTTATGAATTATTAGATGATTATCAGATTCCGGGAATGAGCAAGAGCAAGTCAGGAATATCAGGAGTACTGTACGTACTATAATGTATCACATGTGTATCAGGAGTACATTTTGTACTATCAAGATGTCAGGTCATCATTCCCGTTATCGTGATAATCATGAGAGTCAAGTATATCATGCTGGGTGTCAAGTGATAGCATGACAAGAGGATGATATTTGGCGGGTAACCAGTTATGTCAAGCGATTGATATTAGTCCGGTGGCAAGTCATGTCATAACAAGAGGTCTTGCCAAGTGGTAGCATGTCCGATGTTAGGTGATAACAAATCAGTTGTTAGGTGATTTACATGTGTTAAATAGTATCATGTAAATGACAAGTATGAAGTAGTGGCATGTAGTAAAGCAGCAGCTGAGCACAACCAAGCGGAGCTGAGCAAGCTGGAAATACAGACAGCAAACAGGATTTAACCCTGGAGCGTCTGGCAAGGTTACCGGGACAACTCGGCTTAAAGTGCGAGTAGAAAATCCGGCAGCATCTCGCTTAGACGAATCTAGTGGTAAAGCGCTGAACGCTGATCATGATAACCAGGCGGAGCTGAAGACCTGACGGTCCCAATCACTTCCCCTTCGAGATAGTGAGTGACCGGAGGCTGCACTGAGAAACCTGACGGTCCCAATCACCTCTCTTTCGAGATAGTGAGTGACCGGAGGCTGAAGGCTGAGAGACCTGTCGGTCCCAATCACTTCCCTTTCGAGACAGTGAGTGACCGAAGGTTAAAGGGTCCCGGTCCGCTCGGGGTTTAAGCGCACTCACGGCGGCTAACAGCCATCCCAGGAGTGGGCAGAAACCCAGAGTCGGCACAAGAGTACCTGCAATGTTAGTACCACATGAATAAGAATTAACTACCATAATACAAGCATTCGTCACAGAGCAATACATGTCCAGATATTGGCACTCGGCCATACACAAATACAGGGACTCAGCCCAATACATAATACATGAAAACATGGAGTAAAACACATGTCGACCCGACGAAGCGGGGAAACCCAAATGGGGGCGAGAGCGAGAACACTCGCCTAAATCACCGAAAAGCCGAAAAGTCTGGAATCCATGGAACTCGCGCACGCGCCATAAAATATAATAATATATAAATGTTGGAGAGAGAAGGTGAAGAGGAGAGAGAAAGAGTTAGAGAGAGAAAGAGAGAAACCTAGAGAGAGAAGGAGAACTAGAGGGGGAGGTTTAGAGAGAGAAAGAGGCACAGGGAGACGCGGGTTTTGGGAGTGAGACGCGGGGGTCGCAGACGCGGGAGTCGCGTCGCGGGATTAGCAAACGCAGGAATCACAGACGCGGGAGTCGCGTTGCGTAGGAGCCACAAACGCGGGGTTCGAGACCCGCGTTCAAATCAGGACGCGAGGAGAACGCAGACGCGGTCGTGGGTCCCGCGTCGCGTTAGCACGAGGAGATCACAGACGCGGGTATTAGCCCCGCGTCGCGACGAGACAATAACGTGAAGGCCGCGTTGAACAGAAGCCAAGAACGCGAAGATTCGCGTTAAGGGTTGCCTGGGCGCGGGTGTGAGATCCGCGTCAGTAATTACAGAGAGGAGGAGGGATATCTAGAGAAAGATTAGGGAGGAGAGAGAGATAATCTGAGGGAGAGAGAAAGTTCAGGAGAGAGAGTGAACGAGAGAATGGGAGAGAGAGAGAGAGAGGAGAGAGAGAGTGTTCAGGAGAGAGAGAGGAGAGAGGTTGCTGGGGCTGCTCACGCAGCCCCTGCGCAAGGAGGGCCCACGGGGAACCGTGGGCCCTGGGGGACCTGGCCGGCGCTCTGCCGGCCAGAGGCCTGGCCGGCGGCGGTCTGGCCGGCGGCGGTCTGGCCGCCGGCGGCGCCAACAAAGGAGGAGGGGTGAGAGAGAGACCAAGGGAGAGGGAGAGAACAGGGGGCAGCAGCCCCCCCTTCACATGCACAGGGGGCTGGAAGCCCCCTGGCCGGACGAGGCCGCCGACCGCCGGCGGAGCGCCGGCGGGGCGCCGGAGCTGGGGTGGCCGGTGGCCACCCCAGGGAAGAGACAGGGAGGGGCAGCAGCCCCCCTCCCTCCAATCAAAGCCATGGCCAGGGCCTGTTGCCCTGGCCTGGCCGAACATCTGGCCGCGGCAGCGCGGCCAGAGGGGGACGTCGGGGAGCCACGCCGGCCCTCAGTGGCCGGCGCAGGCCAGGGGTGGTGGTCGGAGCCCCGGCGACAGTGGTGGTGGCCGGATCTAGGAGGAGGAAAAGAAAGAGGCTGAAAAAGAAAAGAAAAGGAAAGAAAGGAAAAGAAAAAGAGAGGGGAAAGAGATGGCCGGAGTTGGGTCGCTGGGTGGCTCGGTTGGGCCTCAGCTTCTCTATGAAGAAGAAGAAGAAGAAGAGAGGAGAAAAGAGATGAGGGAAAGAGAAGAAAAAGAAAAGAAAAAGAAAAAGAAAAAGAAAAGGGGAGAGAGAGTGATGGTGATTGGTGGATGGGAGAGAATTAAATGGGGGAAGGGTGAGGTGATGTCGCCACGTGGGCGAGGAATGGGCTGGAGTCGGTGGAGAAAAGAAGGGAAAAGAAGAAAGAAAATAGAAGATTTGACAAAAATAATAATATTATAATATGGTCGTGAAATATCGACTGTTCCGGAAAAATCCCCAAAATACCCAGAGGTGGAAAATGTCATCCTGAGGAATAATATGAAATTGGTTTTCAGAAATAAAATCCCGTTTTCAAATTAAAAATCTGGAAGTCAACCGCCGATACCGGTCTACACCGGTCGGCCGGATTTTGATAAATTCCGAAAAATCCCAGAAAATGTATTAAAAAATAAAATATGATTTTAAGAAGTAAAGTGAAAGCAGAATTCAGAAATTCATTTCCAATTGTAAACTAAAAATCCTGGAATCAACCAGCGATACTGGCCGATACCGAATCCGGTGGAATTTTCATAAATTCATAAAATCCTCAAAAAAGTATTTAGATGGGAAATACGATTCTAAGAGATAATGTCTAAAGCCCTTCTAGAAATTCCAATCTGTTTGTAAATTAAAAATCCGGGAATCGGTCAGCGGCACTGGTCGACACCGGTTTTGAAGATTTTCAACTTAATTCAAGAAAATTTCAGAAAATCATAGAAAATCTAGAATATTGGAAAACAATGTTTAAAACTGAAATCGGTCAAATCGGAATACCAGAATGTCCAAATCGAGAAATACTCTAGGATCGGCCCTCGGTTCAGATTAGGGCTGACTCCGAGTCCACGAATCCAAATCCAGGCAAAACGTTCATATAAATAATTCATAATACAAAGCAAATACAAGAAGTAAATCGAAAAATACGATCGAAAAATCTGAATACGCAACTAAGTACGTATTCTGGGAGCGGGGTGTTACAATGCTCCACTTTATCTTCAAGTATTAAAATGATATAAATGTTTTGAAGAAAAGTGTTGATTGTTTGGGCTCCACTTTGAGCCAATGTGCCATGAAGCACTCACGTTTGGAATCTATGTTTCGAAAGAAACAAGTTTCATCTTTACATGCACACAAACCACGGCATACACATGCTCCTCACGGCCACACACATCACACATTGTATGCTCATGTGTACACTTGTACACATTGTGGACGTAAGGCCACCTTGCTAAATTTTTGCTATGATCGTTTACATGATTCAAATTTAGCAACTAAGTTTGTTTGGGTTAGGAAAGGTGCTAACCCCCTTGGACCCAAAAGAATATGGGTACCAAAGACCACCCCTATTGTTTTTGATGTAGGTGTGGGCTCTCACATGATGTGAGAGTGATGGTGCCTTGAAGTGGATGCGTTCCGAGCTTTATGAGGACATTTTAGATGCATCACTTTCAAGGAGAGTTTGGTGGGAGGACCACCTTGTTTTGGAGACATGGAGAGTTGCCCTTATTAGTTTGGTAACGATCTCTAACTCCCATTTATGTTTACATGCTTTCATATTATTCATTTTTAGCATGTCTTGATGTTTTATGATTAGTATGTTATATGCCATGAGATTTAGATTAGTGATATACATGTTTAGTTATTTGAGACACCCATGTTTAATATGGATTTATATCTTTGTGTTCTCACATTTGTTTTTAACTAATGTGTATGTTCTAGATCTAATGCATGTGCATCTACATAATAATCATATGAGTTTTTGTTTTGATTTCTATGCTTCATGATTTGAATATATGTTTAGATGTTTGTTTTCATTAAGACTTGGATATATACTTGTACAACTAGTGAGCCACAAATAGATTATTATATGTTAGTGCTTAAACGCTCATTTGTACTCATTAGATGTACTAGTATAACCTAGTTTTGATGATTCATGCATTTGACTTGTATTCCCATTTTTTTTACATGTTTTCACGTTAATGTTTAACTTCATGTATATGTCTATTTTGTCTAAACTATTGTCTATACATATACATCCTTTGAGCCACTTGCCTTCATGCATATACTTTTGTGGACTCATTATGTTTGGAGATGTATGTATTCTTTGGTTTGTACAAGACATACATATACCTTGAAGATTAAATCGTTTTGATGATTTTCATGTTTTAAGGGCTTTCTTATTGACCTAAATTGACTATTTTCATGATTATGTGTTTCACATAACACTTGTACACTCACTTTAGTTTTTATTTACTCATGATTTGTTTTCATGAGACTATGATATGGGCTTTATAGATTTCGAATGTTTAGTGATCATGTGATTTACATAGGTTTCGTGGAATATATTTTTGTTTTATTCCTTGCTTGAAGGATTTCGTACTAGTTTTCAAAATTTTCTTATAACTAGTTCGTATTCTTCATTTTGGAAGAGTTTTCAATTATGGTAAACTATTTTCAAATCTATTTTTGAACACCCCTTCCATCCAAGGGCGGTTGGTTGGGCGACCATACCTTGTATGCTTATTATTGAAAATCCTTTTAACATGTGCATGAAATGGGTGGAAGGAAATATGAGTTATACACCTAATCTTATTGTGTTTTCAATTGGTATCATTGGATCTTTTCAATTGGTATCACTATTGACATTCTTTTTGTATACTCATATATGTTTTTGTATATGTATGCTTTCACTTCAAATAATATCAATTTCGATTGGTATTTAATTTTCATACATATATATGCTTTATTTGTGCTTACTATATCTCTATATCTTGAGCACAAATTTTAGTTATGCTAAGCTTGATTTCTTCAATGACTATTATTTTTCAATTGATTATGTTTCAATTGATATCTTATACAAGCTTATGCATCATTTTATTTAGTATTTCATAAAGGGGGAGAAAATTCATATTTCACCTTTCAATTGCTTTTGGTATTCTACTCCCACACTTTATGTTGAAAAATAATTGAAAAAGGATATTGATTATTTTTTGGTATCATATGCTTTTAATGAAAAATTACTTTCATTGGTACTAATCTTTACAAATTGGTATCAAGATTACCTATAAGTTTACTTACAATTGGTATGTTTTATCAAAATATTTGGTTGAATTGTTCAAAATGATTTATTTATTTACAATTGGTATTTAAATCTATATTAAAAACATTTGTTTTATGTACCACATTATGTACTTTCAATTGGTATATTTTGTTTTATTGATATCATAATGCACTACATTGATATATTTTTTCTTTCAATTGGTATCAAGAAAGTTTTGTTTTGATTTCACCCCTTATTGATTTATTTTTTTTGTTAAGACAAAAAGGGGAAATATTTTTTTCTTGACCCCTTTGTTGATGATTGACAAAAGGGGGAGAAAGATTTTGAGTTTATATATGCATATTTGTGTTTTTGCATATATGAGTTTATGTATATGAGAAAAATGATATTGTGAGTTTAAACAAAAAGGGGGAGAAAGTTTTTTTTTGAAACATATGTTTGTGTTATGTATGTTTCTCTCTCCTAGTTGTTGCATACATTTGTTTATGCATATTCATGTTTAATATTCAATGAATATCTTATGTTATTGCCATGCATAAGTTAAGGGGGAGCTTCCTTGAAGCTTAACTTTAATCCATGCATATATAACTTCATGAGTTTTGTCTTCATAAAAAAGGGAGATTGTTGGCCCAGAGGCCTTCCACTTTAGTTTTGATCAAGATTAACTCATGTAGTTATGTTTACTAATAATCTTGTGATGTTTAGTTTCAGATACTTAACCAAGATATTAGTAGGTAATTAGCTTCAATAAAGGTGTTTTGGAGCTTCTCACATGGTGATTTAAGAGCCCGAGCGACAAAGTCATATCTAGCTCGGTGGATCACGGTTTCTATCGAGTCGACTTGGAGACGACGCTCTACAAGAAGACTTCGGTACATAGTTTAGTTATGTTTTTAGATCCATTTGTAAAGACTAGATAGTGTGATATGCTCAAGTTCACAACACACACAATTGTTTAAGTTTTCATGTTTATTGGTTTTTGTTTTTTAGTTAACCGATCTTGGTTTTCATGAATAGATAGAATCAAAACAAGTTTACATGTTTAATGTATATTAGATTTGTTCTATATACATGTATGCTTCATATACTTAGACAAACTTATTTTGATATGCCTATTCATGTATTTAGGTTTTGTATTTTAACAAAACATATTTTCGGATTTAATATCAAAAACATTGGTATATATATCTTTCATGTATATTGGATTATATCCATATACAACATGCTTCAAGTTGTTTAAATATCATGTTTTTGTATTTGGATGAGTTTTTGACAAAACGAATTTCATTTCAAAAATTCAAGTTTTAGAAAATACAGATTTTGGTTTTCGCCAAATTTCTAAGTCACAAAAATGGTTCAAAAAGTTTGAAATATGTGTTGAAATTTTCACACATGTTTGTATATCAAGATATTTTACTGAACTTATTTTTGTGAATTTTTAGAGATTTTATGGGATTTAATAGGATAATAAAAACCAAGTTTTTCAGTCCCTAATCCCAGTCTGCCAGGCTCTGGCGGTCGACCGGACCAGGAGCCGGTCGACCGGAGCGGTTGACTGGACGTGCACAAAAACGTGCACACAGCCAGCCCTTTTGGCCGGTCGACCGGAGCGGTCGACCGACGTGCACACAAACATGCACGCAGCCCCTTTTGGGCCGGTCGACCGAGCGGTCGACCGACTGAAGGCAACCCACTCTCGGATTGCCCCGGTCGACCGGCGTCGACCGGCCAGAGAGCCGTTGCTCTCTTGTTCCGGGCCCGGTCGACTGGGCGGTCGACCGAAGGCTCAACGGTCAGTTTTTTTGACCGTTGGGCCGGTCGACCGGCCGATCGACCGGAAGGCCATTTCTGGCCTAGTCAGCAGCAACGGGCAAATCTGTTTTGGGCCTTTATATACCCCATCTCTTGGGTATTTTGGCTAAGAATTTTTAGAGCAAAAATTTACATCTTTCGGCAAGTTTTTAAAAAGTTTTTAGTGTTTAAAGATTTGATCTTTATTTTATTTTTAAAGGGTTGGAAATTCAAGAAAAAGGTGAAACTTTGGGATTGGTTTTTGATCTTCATTTTAATCTTATCCTAGTTGTTTTCCCAATAGTTTTCTTTGAGTTTTTGATTTCCAAACTCTTTGTTTTCCACACTTGAGCCATATCATTCTATCTTATCTATAGGATCTTTTTATTTGTGAAAATTAGTTTGTGGTTGTGAAAACCACCAAGTTGTAAACTTCCTTCTTTGTGATATCCCTCTAGTGAGAGGTGATTGATTTGGTATCCCTCTATTGTGAGGTGATTGTGGAAGTGGTGTTTGGCTCCCTCTAGTGAGAGGTGGAGATTGTTGGTTGGCTCCCTCTAGTGAGAGATGCAGTTTGTTTTGGAATCCCTCAAGTGTGGGTGATTGTTTTGTATTGGCTAAGTGCCTACCCTTCTTGTGTGAGGTGGTGTTTGTGTGGCTTTGTGCCTAGCCTCTAGTGAGAGGTTGTATTCGGTTGAGAGAGGAGTTGTGTACTCCCGGTTGTATTGCCCGAATCCTCAGTAGAGGTTCCCTGTGTGGGAGTCCTGTGTGGACAAGTGGATTGAAATCCTTCTGTGTGAAGGCGGGGACGTAGAGCTGTGTGCTCGAACCTCGAAACATATCCGTGTGCTAGCGATTGATCCATTGTCTCTCTAACTCTTCTCTTTTATATTGTGCCTTGCATCATTTTATATTGTACATTCATACTTATATGCTTGGCTTGTTTGTGTGTGCTTCACTTGCTTAACCACGAGAGCTTCATATAGCGCCTCAACTCTTATTCAGGGGATCAAGAGGAGTTAGTCCAGAGCCCTTCACCGGGAATTCGGCTACACTCGTTGGTTGCATTAAGTGTAGTTGCAATTAAGTCATAATTTCCGCATTTAGTTCATAGATTAGCCGTACACCTATTCACCCCCCTCTAGGTGTACTTTCACCTGGACTCTGCTCAAGAAAGCAGAGTCCAGAAGCCCTCAAATTTGCTACATTCCTGTGGCAATCTGAGTGAACTACTAACCTGTACTTTCTGCAGGTTGGCTGAATTGCATAGTTTAATTTCTGTGGCATTTACTTCCTTGTTTGACTCACTGTATATACATTTCTAACACAACAGTAACAAGTTGATTGTAAATGCTAAAAATGATTTAGACTTTGCATTTAGGCACGTGTCTATGTCATTACATTTTCTATTTACAGTTGAAGACTACTGGAGCCAAGGTATGTGTGCATAGCATTTTGTATAAGGTTCATTCTTGTATGAAATATTGGTTGAGTGTTACTTTTTTCTATATACTTGTACACTGCACTAAATTAATTTAAGGGCTGTCCTATAAACAAGATAAGGTGGGAAAGTCATTACCCTCCCTTAACCCACAAACAATCTCCTCACTCACTAACCTAAACCTAACTAAAACTGAGTAGACGTTGGCCATAGGGACATCTCGGACTCAAATAGGAGATTGA